>JBAMAX010004596.1:0-89570 GCA_037043745.1 Chymomyza amoena
GAGTAGTTTTAAACTTGTGTTTGGTATTTTCCCAATTTTATAGGCAGATATTCGAATTAAATGCAATTAACAAACACACCAACAGATGGCTCATCCTATATATAAAGTTTTCGGATATCCATGCACATTGGTTATTTTTAGGCACGATTGAGTTAGTAGCTTGAAATTGGCTTGGCAGGTAAAACTTGCCAAACTGATTTATTTTTAATCAATGGTTGATTTTCCCCGGATTTTGAGGGCGATCTCACCTAAATTAGGTCGGCAATGATAGGAAATACGTTAAATCGTTAACTATGTTAAGAGTATGCCACAAGAGATTACTAAGATCGCATGCGGTTTGAATATGAAGTATACTTTTAGTAGCTAGTTTAACTTTGTTGGTCTCTGTTCACCTGGTTTCCAAGTTATCCGTGTGAAGTTGGGATTCTATATTTGTATTCTTGATAGTGAAAATTACCCCGAAGGCGGACTGAGCAAGGCCAAAGAAATAAAGGTGAAATTTGTTACCAAGTGTAAAACGATCGATGTAGTGGCCGATAGTGGAATGAATACTCCAAACTTTAGAGTGTAGGATTACAAATTTTAAGTAAGTGGTTAACTCTTGCCATTGCTAGAATTCTAGAATTTCAGAAAGAACTGTATTGAACTCAAATAAAATCATCAATAGAGCAATTTTAAATATTTCAATCGTTAGTTTTACGAAAATCTTGTCAATTTTAATATTAAAAGTTTTGGAAACGTATATTCATATCATATTTTGTTCATATTGTAAGCATGTATCGAAAATCGGAGAGCGACTTACCGTCTACGGCTTCTATTGCTCAAAGCGTAGCTAAAAAAATAGCCAAATATACACTAAGCGAGCCCGATTTAAAAACCAAATCCGAAATGGGCTCAATTTTCCAGCCGGATTCTAAGGAAACCAAAAAACCAAAAATATTTTCCGACGAACTCTCTTCAGATTTCAACAATAACACTAATCGTTCGGATAGTCTACAAAATTTCTCTGCTGTAGATGTGAGTTCGTTTTCAACATCACACATTGATTCTGAGGACTCAAAGGACAAGCTTGAAAACGAAGAATTACACAAACAACGGGACAAACTACGTGATGAAATAAGTCGTCTAAAATTACGAATAGCTGGGCTTGACATAGAAAACGATTATATGGAAGAACAGACCAAAAAAATGACAACGAGCTGAGCAAAAAGCACGCTTTAGGGATAATATTGGGACTGAGCTTTTAGACGCCACAAAGCAGGTGCTCTCTTTGCAGACTGCAGAAAACTTGCCTCAGGACATTCTGCCGCAAATATTTGCTGCATTTTCCGAAGATAAACCGTTTATGGCTGATATAGAACGTATAGATAAAGAATTATCTAAAGCATTGCAGGAAATAAAAATACAGGCCGATGAGGAGCATCAAGCTGAAGTTAAAAATGAGATAGAAAAAGCAGTCCGTACCGTAAATGAAGCTAAGTAGCCGAGAATGAGAAGTCTCAAATGGATCGAGAGAAGGAAGAGAAGCGCCAATATCTATTGGAAATTAAAGGCAACTGCTTTAAACTATTGGCAGAGTATATATCGAAGCATAGCTCTGGGGGTGATACCAAGTATTTGGAAGAATTAGGAAAACTTTATGATGACGAAATACAAAAATTTGAAGACCTTGATTGACTTCATGTAAAGCCGTCCTTATATCAATGTTATGTTATGTTATGTTTATTTTGTTATTGATATAAAGAAAAACTGAGATTGCAATTTTGTTTGAATTTTTATACCCTGTCGGAGACCTCGCAAAGTTACATAAAGTGTGATCAGGGTGACTAGAGCGGTCGATATACCAATGGCTGTCCGTCCGTATGAACTTTTAGATTAGATCTCTTATTTTTCCATATCGAAAAGCGTATTTTACTTTTTTGATATCGGGGTTACATTATATAGCTCCCATAAGACTGTTTCAGACGACCTCGAAAAAAACAGAAAGTTTTAGATGGTTAATTCATTTGCTTATTAAGGTATCGTTACCTAATTTTGCAATCAAATGTATTTTGGTGTTCTAGCAATATACTGGATTTTATTGCAAGTTTGTGGTACAGATTATCCTAAAGTCGTCAGCGCCTGACTTTACGTACGCCATTTTTCTTTGCGAATACCCTTTTAGATGGCTGCCTGGAACTTTACAAATATCATGCATATCTTCTCTACTTTGCGGAATTTCTAGACTGTACGATTTTGGAGCGCTGCGAAGTAAGAAACTTATTGTGCTGACTGTAGCTTCCTGACAAAAAGTCTTATTATAAAACAAGCTTGTTTCAGGTTAAGTTATCGGGTAGGGAATAATGAATGATGAAGATGTTGTTATTACCCAAATTATATGATTTGTACCGACTAGTTTTTATGGTTGTGAGTCGTGGATCTATCTACTAATAATGCTACAGAGCTTTCATGTATCGTGATGATACGATTATACTTTAGAAGAATACGACCGTGATGATACGATTATACTTTAGAAGAATACGACTATTTCGAGAGTTTTTACAAAAAATATGGCAGAACCTTCATTCTATTTAAAAAAAAATTGATACTTTCAAAACATTTAAATATTATTTTGCAATTTTATTTAAATTTTGCTACTTTTGAAACCGGTCTGGCTGTATTGTAGAAGTTTGTATTTGTTGAGAAACCACCACAGCCTCTTTTGCAGCGATTTTGTCCAAGAGAATTAAGATCTGTTTTATTGGATGTTGGATTAGGGATTGGAACTATAATTGATACTGCTTTTATACGATTGTGGGATAATATGTTGTAATTAGGAATTCTATAAATCAATAATTCGTAGTTTAGTGCAAGTGTCGATATTTTTAATCATAGCATAGTTAACTCTGTCTAAACCTGGCCTATGGCCTTTTAGGGAATTAAGGTCTATTGTTGAGATATCACTTTATATGGCCTCAGCGCCAGTGCTGCCAAGCTGTCTGGTTGTAGAAAGTAAATATTTTTAAAAACAATTATTGTGTTTTTTACACAATATTAGTATGCAGAATAGGCGCTCATATATAAAGTCGAACTTTTTTACCATGTTACAAGAAATTTGTCCGAATAACCAAAAATATTTCACTGTTACGATTTTTTCAAAAGCATTTCTTTGATGAAAGCCGGAAAAAGTTAAGATTTACCGAAATTCGGCTCTTACGAATTAAAAAATTTTCTCAAAATCAAAAATTTTTATCATTTTGCATCTGTGGCTTATAAACGAATTGTATTAACTTACCAGGTATGTTAAATTTAAAACTAGATAATAGTTGAAAACTAGATATTATAGATATAATAAAGCTATCTTTGATAAATAAGCTTTTTTATAATTGACGTCACCTTGTTTTATTTGTTTTCAATATATAATAGTTTCAAGGATATCAGCCATATGCATATGGCTGTATTATTTCTAAATGACTTAAAATAGAAAAAAAAATTTTTTAATTATGTCGAGCTTATAGACTTGTTGAGATAGTGAAAGGTGCAGGGGTCGGAGCCCCTGGTATACGAGTACACTCAATCGCAATTCTTTTGAAATTTATTTTAAATATTCTAAAATAACGAATACATTAATAAAAAACACACATTTAAATATATAAATATAAAAATATAAGATTTTTATTCTCAATATAAGAAAAATCGCTCTCGGCATACTTTTATAATTTTGAAAATTCTTGTTTTTTGTGTAGTTTTAGGATTAACTTTTTGTTTTTTTGCGCTTAACTAATAAATAATTTTAGTCTCCAAAATAACAGAAACCAATACCCAAACTATTTAGCCATTTAGAAAACAAATATCATTGAATCCATTTAAAGTTACCGCAAAAAAATCGAAGAAGTCGAGGTGGATAGTGTTGTACAATTATCGCCTAGAAATTTCGAATGTTTTGACTAAATTAGTAAATATGTAGAAAATAAATGCATTTCGTAAACTTGCGCAAATGCATCCCAAGCAAGACGTTATATCGACGTTAAAAACTACGTCGCTTCTTCCAAACTCTTGTTTAGGGATTTGGCAGGATAGCTCTTGGAATACTTCAAATGCATTTGCGCAAAGCATTAACTTATTTCTATGCTTACCTTAAACCCAAAATAAAAATTTTTTAAAAAACTAAAACTAAATGTATTTTATGTGTTATTGTTAAAAGTATGTTTAGATGAGCATCATCTGAAAAATCCGATCCCCTGCAATGCAACTTTTTTAAAAAACTCTAACTTGTATCATAACATAAACTTACCCAAATCTGTTAGCTGATAGAGACCTCCTTCTACGGACAAAGCACCACGTGCCACTAAATTGTCAATGGCGCTTTTTACATCATCGGCTATGGTCTCCTTCGGCACATCCATGTGCGATGCTGACAATCATCCAGTATTAGGTCTCCATCAGCGGGGGATCCTAACGCGTTGAGTACCGTCGATCACCACTTGCTCAAAGCTGGTAAAATTATTTAAATCTAGTTCCTCTTGCAACTCTTCAGCCATTGTTTTTAATTTAAATTTTCAACAATCAGTAAAATTAATATTTTTATACTTTTCACACGTCTACTCGTAAAGAGACTTTATATAATACTAATTTATTCTTACACAAAATACAAAGCTTGCCTGTATTTGGAATCTAAGCTAAAAAAATATATGACAGTATTGTCAACCCGTTGTTTTGTTGTAGTGTTGAACAACGCGTTTTAGTAAAAGTTTGTTATCGAAAACTCGAGTCTCTGGGTTGAGCAAAAGTATAACTGAGGACTCAAACGCAATGCTTCACATTTTGTTGTTGCAGAAGCGCACAACAGCAAGCGTGAATACCCAAATTATTACGAATAGAAATGTGCAAGTCACACTAAACAAAAAAATAAATAAGGAACCATTTTACATACATAGATGCAAGTGAAATCAAGTAACTTATAAACTTGTTTATTATTTAGAGGATAAATTAATGATCTTTTGTAAACTTTTGACTATCTGGCTTTGAAGATTGTTCTATAAGCAGTTGAAGACATTTGCGTTTAATTGGTTTATGCATCTCCTCAAAAAGATCAATGGTTTATAGTTACTTATGTTTCCATATGCTAATCATTTATAAACTTCGAAAAATCGAATTAAAATAATTCAAAGACTGCTGACTTTATACGATAATCTACAATGTTTACAAAGTAATAACTTACTGCTTAAATTTGTGGTATATTTGGAACGAGCCCGTTCTTTTTTTCAATGCTGAGAACTTTGCATATTATTATAACAGATATTCCTAATTCTGTTTTTAACGGTTACTTTTTTTGCAAATTTGATTTAAAGAATTTATTCCGTTTTCCAATTTTTTCGCAATTTAATTTATTTTAATGCAATTTTAAGAAATTCTCAAATGAAATCCGTTCAGACTTCAAAATTTAGGAAAATCTCTAGAATTTTTTTTTTTGCCAAATATTTCAGTTGTAGTGACAGTTTTTGGGCTGTTTATGAGGTTTTAAACAATAAAATGGCTCTGACGTTAGTTTCCCCCTTTCAGAATATTTGATATATTTTTAGAGCCTGAAACAAACAGACTTTGTTTAAGGCAATTTTAGTTTTATTTAACAATCAAGCACTAAAATATATCAGAAATGGCATTCAGTATTACTCACTCGTAGATATTGGTGCAAAAAATTTGTAACTTCTTTGAAAATTATTTCAAATTTATTATTATACCCATTTATAACGCAAGAACGACTGGGCCGATTTCGATGATCTAAGATTTGTTGGATTCATGTATCGAGAGGCACGTAAAAAATTGAATTTGTTGGAAAATTATTTGCACTGGGCTTAAAATTTTTTTTAGCCCCATACTAGGATGTTTGGATCAATCACCCACTCATCTGTATCATAATAAATAAAGGCAGATATGAAGGATTATTTTTTGAAAGCAAACGTAATTATCAATAAATTCCACTGACATTCGATGCAAGGCTAAGAGGCCTTTGAATTAGTGACGTCACAGAGACCATTGACAAACCAATACCAGTGTGGCCAGACATGTTTCTTTATAATATCTGGAATCCAGTTTGGTGGCTAAGGGTGGCGGATATGTGGACCAATTATTTGCACATCCGAATCGAGCCCGTTTAATAAAATAAATAAATAATAATAAAAATAAATATATATATAAAATTTATGTTTTACATGTTACGGGTGTTCTCATGAACGCGTCGATGAATTTCAAATCTGATTTTTGTGTGTGTTAGAGGTTGTCAATAAGGTGGTTTTAAGCTTATTTTGATGTGTTTGTGTACTGTATTGGTTTGTGAGATATACGCATTTTTGTGAATTTCGGTTTTTGTGTGTATATTGCCATATATGCAAAAACTGGTATTGTCGTTAATCAATGTTCGAGGTCCAACATTGTTTCCATCATTGAGAACAGTGAATGGCGTATTGTATGCAACGTATCGAGATACCATTTAAAAATTGTCAAAAATTGAATTTGTTGGAAATTTAGCAGATGCTGCTATAACTGCTCATCCAAATAAAATACGTGTTCTATTTGCGATTATTTTGGCCACATGCTTTCCATCAAATCCACCCGAATTGTAGATAAAATATCCAGATTATTTATCAGAAGATATTTTGTTTCGAGTACGTCAAGCAAAACGTAAGCCAGTGATGGAATTTACGCCCGAAGTTTACAATGAAGCTTTAATTCATATTATAGATCTATGCTTGATGATGGTAAACAAAGCATTAGGACTTGGGAATGCCGTCTCCTAATCGATCAATGCATGATGTATTTCAATTGGAAGAAATGCAACGAATGAAATTAATTATCAATCTAATCGTATTGCCCAGGAAGATCGCACTGTACGTGAAAGAATTCGGTTAAGACAGACCCGTTGAGCGCGACATTCGACTTATAATGGAGCAAGTTTGAATCCAGCTGCAAACTAATCTAAAAATCTTATATTTTTCAGATAAGCTAACTAGAGAATCTTACGATATTTATTCATTTTAAGAGTATTCAAAAAGTTTGTTCAGGACAACGTCTGGCGGGCTCACTAGTTATTACTATATCATATACACCTAATTCTGTTTTTGCGCGAATTTACACGGAGTGGATCTAACGCGATTGAAAGAAATCATTACGTTTAATTTTTCGCAATTTAAGAATTTATAGGAAAAATTTGGGAAATATTTGAATTTATCGGAAATTATAAGAGAGAAATCGCAAACAAAATTTGTTTTCCGGAGCACGCAAAAACGAATTCGAATAAAATTTTTCGCTTTAGATTTTTCGTTTTCGTAGCAAGTCTGACTATTATTTTGCATAAGTAAATTCGGCAAGGATTCACTTAGATGAAAACAAAATTTTTTAAAATGAATTTATATTTGACAAAATGGCGAACAATTCTACTCTGAACTGAAAGTGTAGCCTGCCCTAGTGCAGGGCATCGGGCAGAGTTTCTCATTATTTTCCAAGAGATATAAATTTACTGTTCCAGGCACGTTTAACTGGCTCTATATTCCCAAATTCCATATGCCTACTATGTACGAGTATATAAGTACTATATATACATATATGTTAGTATGTATGTATATGACCCATATCAGATGCTGCAAGAAAACCAAAAATATCAAGTTGAAAATGTATCTACTTTTTGTATGGCTGTAAATGATGAATGTTAGTTGCACTGCCAATACACACACTCATACACACACACACTCACACATGCACACATATGAGTACACACTCACTCACACATCGAAGCAGGTCGTCTCTATCTATTTGCTCACAGATTCATTCGAATGAACGAATGAATGGCAACTTTGATTGAATCAACTTTATTTCAAAATGATGCCACTTAAGCGTTGAGTGTGTGTGTGCCAGTGTGTGTGTATTTTGAGTGGGTTATTGCTACAGTTTTGCATGCAACACTTGCCTCATGCCACACACACACAGTAACATATTTGCAGAATACTTTTTGGGGATGGCGCAACGTGCCACGAAATAAAGTTGATAACAAGCAATTTCTCACGTCTCTCGATCTGTGTTTGGAGCGTGCCACCAACGCCAGTGGCATTTATCATGCAACACCAAAAATCATACGCCCCGTGCGCCTGTTGCTGATGACGATGATGATGATGCGAATGATGACGATGATGACAGACTCTGCCACAGAAATTTGTCAGCGCAATGACAACTCATCATTGCATGCGATGTGGAGTTGTATTTGTTGTGACTTTTTATACACTAACTTAAGCGGGCATATTAGCTTTATGAGCTCATTTATAGGCTTGGATAATAAATATTGCTTGGGAAGAACTTTCGATTGAAAAGCTTCATTTAGCTTTTCCAATGTCTCAATTTCTTTGTTTCAAATATTAAAACATTAACTTATTTATTAAGTATATTTTTAAGTAGGCTTAGTATTTTTAGATTTATTTTAAAATACATTTTACTTCAGTCTAGTCTAGTTACAAAATAAAATTTTATCTCTTTCCGAGTGGAAAATCAACATTCCGAGCAACATTTTTTATCGTTACTAAAATCAACAGTCTAAAATTTTCAACATGGTTGGATCAGCGCAACGTCGCCTCATGGCTGAATATAAACAGCTGGCACTTAATCCACCTGAAGGCATCTTCGCTAGTCCCATCGATGAATCCAACTTCTTTACATGGGAGGCACTTATCACAGGACCACAGGATACATGCTTTGAAAATGGCGTCTACTCAGCCAAGCTTCTTTTTCCATCGGACTATCCTATGAAACCCCCAAAGATGAGATTTACTAGCGAAATGTTTCATCCAAATATCTATCCGGATGGCAACGTTTGTATCTCCATATTGCATCCACCTGGCGAAGATCCCATGCAATATGAACTCCCTACCGAACGTTGGAGTCCAATACAGAGTATTGAAAAGATTCTACTCAGTGTGCTGAGCATGTTGGCGGATCCGAATGGCGAATCTGTTGCAAATCCCGATGCGGCTGTCTTGTGGCGCGATCATCGAGAAGAATTCAATAAAATTGCTCGACGTTTGGCGCGCAAGACCCTCGGACTAACTAACAACAACTACCCAACAATTTATGATATACTTTTAAAATAAAAAAAAATCTTCAGTTCCTCTTCTTAAACAACAATAACCAAGTTTTACATATTATATGTATTTACAAAATCACGGAAAACTTGATATTTTAAGTCAATTATTGGTTTTATTACAGCTCTCAAGTCTCAACTAACGTATTTTTTGCTCCTAACTATTGAAAAATGTTGTATGTTCCTGATTAACAAAAAGATTTCCAACAAGTTCCCTGGCCATTAGTAATAATTTTCGATTTAGTCGGAATTATTTTACATGAAGCCGATTTTAAGTTATCCTATACCTGCAAGTAAGTGGCGGTGAACCATCGACCAGAAAATAGAAGATGCCGGATACTCCTGGAGTGAAATTAATAGCGAAGCGTTAGGAACAGTTCGATTTCTTAGGATTATTGGAGCTCAATTCAATGCTCCACTAGCCGAGAAGAACAATAGTAATAGAAATTTCCAGTAAAGAAATAAATAACTTATCGATTTGGATCAACTTCGGCATAGTGTTTAAGTACCAGAAAAAGTTTTGCTTTCTGCATGGAAGCTCTAAAATATAGTGCCTATATTGCAAAAATAAAACCATATTTTTTTTTTGCCGATAGCCTTGCTTAGGATTTCGCAAATATTATAAACCATCTACTTTGCTGAATTTCGAAACTCTACGATTTTCTAGCGTTTCGAAGTAAGAAACTTATTGTGGCGACTGTAGCTTCTATACAAACAGTTTTATTATGGAATAAGCTTGTTTTTGGTGAAGTTATCGGGTTATTCTCTACCTATGAAACCCAAATTATGTTATCGAAACTGGCTGTTTTTTGCCATATGGTTGTGAGTCATCAAAAAATATTGCAGAACCTTCGTATACAGGATAATTTTCAAAGCTAGATACTTTCAAAACATGGAAATATTATTCCTGAAAGCGTAAGTCGAATACGCTTCATCCCACACTCGTATATTAGAAAATCTTTATACAAAATATTGCAGAAACTTCGTATATCGTGTTGTTATGATGATCTTTAAGAAGAATATGTCTATTTGGAGAATCTTTTTAACAAATATTGCAGAAATTTTGTTTATCGTGTTGATATGATCATCTGTAAAAAGAGTATGACTATTTGGAGAATCTTAATCAAAAATGTAGCAGAGCCTTCGTATATAGTTTATTTAAAAAAAACAAGATACTTGTTGCCTATGGCGATTATTCTTTATTCCACCTTTGGATGGCAGCACGTAAAAGTAAATTTAAAGTACGTATTCAGTTTGAGACGTCTCCTTTAAAGATACTATTTGGACGCAGTTGAAGGGGATCTAAAGAAGATGAATGTCAGAAACTACGAAGCCAAAGAATACGATCGGGCGTTTCGGAGAGGCCATGGGAAGGAAGCCTTCACCCACTAAAGGTTGTAATACAAAATAAGATAAGTATTATAAGGACCAAATGGCTTTCATAATAATGTTTTGAGTATTGGATCTTCCTACTAGCTAACTTCTAAGATGATTCCACAAACTTGGACTGTCTGTATGTAATAAGAATCATTTGGTATTTTTAGAGAATAGATTTCGATATCCTACCATATTTTATATTTTTCTAGAATAGATTTAGTTCATTGATGTCATACTATAGTTATAATTGTATTATTTTTCAATGAAAGTGAGCAAATGGACTCGGATCTAGTCTTTGCTGTAGCTTATACCCAGCTGCCGTTTCTTTCCTAGTTTTTGCTTACACTCGAATATATAAATAACTTACATGTACAGGAAAGGTACAACTTGGAAGTTATCGACCAGTTTAAATATGTTGGCTCGTAAATCAATTCCAAGAACGACTGTTTAAGTGATATGAGCAAAAGAATTAAATCTGTGAACTCAATATTTTTTTCGCTTTCTACGTTCCTCAAACCTTCTCAACAGAACTCTTAAGCTCCGGATATATAAAGCAATGACTCAACCAATACTAACGTACAGATGTGAGACGTGGACTCTGAGAAAATCAGATATAAAACTCCTAGAGGAGACAGAAGGCAAAATTTTTAAGAAGAATTTATGGTCCAATAAGGATAGATCCTAAAAATTACTGCGTTCGTACCAACGAAGAACTACGGGTGATTTTTAAGGACACAAGTCCAGCTGGCTGTGTCAAGTCACAAAGATTTAGGTGGGCCGAATATGTGGAGAGAACACAAAACCTAATTTTGGAAAAACCCTGCTTCAATAAACAAGATGGAAGAAGAGTCGATGGGTGACCCTGAGTACATCTGATAAATGTAGTGAAAGATGATTTGGTAAAATTAAACGACCTAAATTGGGAGGAAGCTGCAAAGGATAGAGATTATTGGAGAAATATAATTCGAAAGGCCAAAGGTTAACTAGGATATTGATGATAAGATATAAGATATCCAAGACCAGCATCTTCATAGAGTATCAAAACTTCTCTACTCCAATGTAACTTTTTCTTATCGGCTTACTATTTTTTTTCTTCTTTTTTGTTCTTTTCCAATTTGTCACACATTTTGCTTATCATTAGTTTAATTGGTGGCATGACGCCGCAGCTGCGCTGCTGCTGACTGCGCTGCCTCAGTTGACGCAGTTGAAGCTACCCCATTGACATTTTTGCCATTTAATTGGATGTTGTTTGGGTTGTTCGCTGGTTCCAGGTGAGGGTGTTTTGGATTATAATGCCTCTATTTTGACATTTGACACAATTTGATAGCTCAAAGCGTTGTAAACAAAAAGCACACCCCGCCCGCCTGCCCGAGGGGTGCATGCAACGGCGGCCAACTTTGACTTTTAATTTGTCACTAATTTTGCCATGTTTCAACAAAATACCAAAATTGTTGTTGCTCTCATTAACGCCTTTTAAGCCAACGCAACAAATTATTCCAATTTTGTTGTTGTTGCCAGTTGTCAACCTACTCCGACCGCCCTCCCGCCCTCAAACATCCAACATGACAGCACGACCTTTTTTTTTTGGGATAAACGATGAGCAATGCGAGGGTTGCCTTTGTGGTTTTTGGTTATTTTTTTAATGCTAAAATTGGGCAGTTTTTGGAATACGAAGATATCAAGAAGGTAAATAAATTTAAAAGTACGTCAAAGTCGGGTGCTTACGACTTTCAGAGAACCGATTTCAATCCAATTCACCATAGATAGAGGGATCTACAAAAAAAATTTTCTTTTTCAGTTACGATATTTACGAGTCGAACGCTTCTTCTGTTCCTTTGAGGCTCTTAGTAGACGTAGGAATAAGCACCTGGAAAATTACTTCTTTCATAACCTATCGGAGCTAGCATCTTTATGTCCAAGGAGGATTGCTAGCTCGATGGCTAACTGAATTATCAAAAATTTTATGTAAATCGCTTAAGTTAATCTAAAAGAAGTTTTCTTTCCCATACATGCAAATACGTTCCATAGAAAAGTGCTTTAAAAAATCAACGTAAAAGACTAACGAAACATCGAACATACTTCTCTCCATCTTCCCAAAAACATAATCAACCCTCGCAGCAAGCAACCAATATAATGAAAGTGTCAACTTTAACGAGCTTCAAATTGTTTTTATTTTTACGTACTAATAATAATAATAATCATAATAATTTTGCTGATAACATCCCCCAACCCCCCACGCAGCTCCATGCCCCCTGAACCGGACACCCTCAGCAGATACATCAAGGCTATTGATTGCTTCATCAGTAGCAAGGCCTCCGGGCGGGCTAGCAGAAAGCTTTATGATTTGATTGATTGGAAAAATGATTCAATCTTGTTCAGATTTTGTTATTATTTTTATTATTATGTCAGGCTGAGCTTGAATAGCGTCAATGGATAATAAGTTGGACATTACCCGCCAGTGTTGAGGGTCAACAAAGCTTAATGGGATTGACAGCAATTTTAAGCTGCTTCAAATTGGTCTGCGTCGGAAGGAAGTCCTTAAATGGTTGAGATTGTTTAGTTAGTACTTATTGTAAAAATTTTGAACAATTTAAGAAAAATAGGAACAGAAATAGTTGAAGCAAAATATCTGGAATACTAAGGGAAATCTTTTTACACTCTGCTTTGAGGCTTAAGTTTTTCAATAGTCAATAAGGCATTCAAATATTAGAAGCATCTATTACATACATAGACATCTATTTTCGCAAACTAGGATGGAATCGGTAAAAAATCGTCTTCTATTTATAAAAGAAACTCATTGAAACAAATGACTTTCCATAAAACTCTATAAAACGGATCTAAGACTGTTTTTAATCGTAACTGCTTTTTATAATTTACAATTTTTACAATACAAATTATCAAATAATTATAATTTTTGGATTTTTTTCATTAAAATTGCATAGTAATTCTTATCTTAGATTCTAGGACCAAGAACGAGCTAATTTAATACATAACCTTATTCAGGCCCAATTATACCGAATAATTTATAAAAGTAGGATTTAACTTAGAGATTAACGAAATACTATCGTAATGTAATGCAGGAATCGGAATATTTCCCGTTTCAGGCATTCGAAATCTCTTAATTGAAAAGAATCGCGAGTGTAAAGGAAAAGAAATAGTCTATCTTAAAAAAAGGACACCACCTTTCGTCAACTCGTTTTACGAAAAAATTTTAAGCGAGAAAAGGAAGAGAATCAGATGACCCCATGCTCCTCTTGAAGTAACAGGACAGGAGAAGAAATGAAGAGCAAAAAAAAAAAGAAGAAAGATTAATATGGTTTTTTTCATAGAGTGACTGTAAATATTTTGAAAACAACCTGTTAATGGATGCATATATGGCACTGAGGTTAATGAGCTGGAAAACTTCTAGGATCTATTGTGGGAAAATGATGTCAAAGAAAGAGTGTTCTTAATTTGTAATGATGATGAAAATAAGCCGTTGCCTAGTCTTAAAAAGTCAACTTTTTGAATCTGAAGATTACATTTTTAACAACTCGAGAACATTATTCATTATTCGAACACGTTTAACCCATGACATGCATCAACTATTATAATATCTGCTTCATACCGTATACAATGTCTTATAGGATGGCTAGAAACAACTACATTTATCTGGTGAAACTTTTAGAAGAAGCCTTGAAAACCTGCCCTACAACCGCAACGCAATTGTTTACAGTATTGCCAAGTCTTCTAAGACTATTAAAAGAATTGACTGGGAGAGATCATCATAATTGTCACTGACTGAGCTGGAACGTAACCCTAATTCTGTAATCCAGAGATCAGATGGTGACTGAGTAGCATTTCATGAGAAACTACACCTCAATTATGTCCAATAAATTTAAACATTATTGATAAATTAAAAGAAGATTTGTTCTTTCAGAAAACATTACATTTACATTATTATGTCATATTTCTAGTAGTCGTTTAGAAAGAGTCTGACCTCGGGATCTTTAACAACAACGACTATTAAAATGTCTATGCAGACAGGAGCAGCCTTCAAGTATTGCTAAATGGACATGGCAATAGTGCCATGGACAGTCCAATAATGATGAAGGTTACGATAGGAAGAAAATAAAAGTAAACTCTAGTTTGGTTCGGCATGATAGAGACAACCATCAGACTTCAGAACCTGAAGCAGTATATGGATCTTATGGTAGATAGCTAGTCATGCAAATGTATACGGAAATAAACGGTTGTGTATAATAGCAAGAGAGATCCAGACAAGACAATGACGAGAAGAAGAGAGACTTGGACAAAACGCAGATTGAAATAAAGTACTCATGAACTGTCTTTGAAAAGCAAATAATGTGGATATCATTCTAGACTTAAATGGCCAAAAAACCTCAAAGAAAGCATTAATAAACTGCATAACTTAAATCTTTCAAACCTTTTATAACTTAGTGTGATTATTAGGAACTGCCAATAACAAAAAAAAAACTGCAAAAGCTTTTCTAATTATTGGTAAAAATATAATAAATGTTTCCAGTCACTTTTGGGCATTAGATATTTAAAAGAGCACGGGTCAGTCACTGCTTAATTAGTTAGAGTCCTATATTAGGTTCCTAGTTCCTAGCAATGTGCCTCAACCACTGCTTTAAACACCTTCAAAAATGCTTTTTGGATTTAATTCACTGCTTATGGACATCGTTCGTAAGACCTCTGGGACTTTGCACGTAAGTCCATCACCAAGTACATCAAGTCCGAACTAAGTTATCTTCAGATAGCGCATAAAGAGGCCTATCTGGGGTTACTGGGTCACTGTCATAAACAAGCAGCCTTAGATGTATTTTAGTAGTAGTAGAACCTGGTTGCAATCTCCCTGGAGGGAAATTATTGAAAGCAAGAAGTATCCGGAAAGAGCTAACGATCTACGATGTGCTCTACGATGAAAGAAGTAACAGAAGAGAGAGTTTTCTCATAAGAGCTCGGGACGCGGCTTTTATTTCGTCTTCCCAACTGGTATATTGTATCTAAGACGAAGATATGCGCAATTTTGCAAGCAGCAAGAAAGATTGACACCTGGCTATATTTTGATTGAAAGTGCAGCAATTATCAGGAAACAATCTTCCGTGAAGATTTGAGCTATCTGAAAAATCTGCATTCCTGTTTTTAACATCTACCAACTTAGCCAACAATTTTACCTTGCTCCCCAGCCTCTCCACTTTCCCCTCCACCTGTACTATTTTCTTTTCTTTCTGTTTAAACAGACATCACAATGCCCCTGGTTGATATCGGCTTAAACCAAGTACAATAGTTGAACTAATCTAACCTTGCTTTCGGAAGACTGTGGAGACGATTGTAAAGGTCGAGAGATATTCTTCAAAGAATCACTGTCTAAGGGCAAAACCTTTCAATGCTTGACTTTCTTTTTCTGTGGCGAGATGTGGACTTAGGTCTGCATCGCTCGGATCGTTCAGTTAGATAATCGTCTGTGGGGACTCCCACGTGAAAAAGCACGCGCCAGAGTACCCCAAGGACCGACCCCTTGGGCCCATATTACACGAGCTAAAAAATGATGATTATATTTCCTTTAATCTCTAAATTTTCATCGTTTAGACGGACGCTCATCTATTAAGATCTGGATACAAAAGCAAATTGATCAAGAAATTAGATTTATGGATGGAATTGAAATTAGTGGGAACAATTTTATTCCAAACTTTTTTCATTTCTATGATAAGGTACAACAATGTCATTCTTAGCTTTTTTCGGGGTTATTGGGTTGGCTCTAATTTTGGTATGACAAGCTAGGACCTGGGACCTAGACAAACATCGACAGTATATTTTTACAACTCCTTATATTTTTATTATATTTTAAAGGCACTGCAAAAATTTTAATGTTTGTATTATTAGGTATAATTATACAGCTAAAAGATAATAATAAAATTTGTATAGGTAATCCAATCAAGCATTTTCTGTATATTATGAAGAGGATGGTAACCCTTAACGAAATTATTCATCAATTTCATTAGAAACTGCTTTGTTCTTATGAAAATCAGAGTCTCACTTAAGGAACTAGTCTAGGTATTGTCTCAAAATGGTGTTAGCTAAAATCAGCTCTGATGATTGTCTGACAAACTGGAGGAACAAAAAAAAAACGATGCCTATTTAGACAATTGATGTCAAAATATTGTGTAATTGATATGCGTCTTAGAAAAACATTAAAAAGCCTTAAATAAAATTTAAAATTAAAAAAAAAGGAAGCGTGTCTTAAATGCGCTGGAAATTGCGTGAAGAACAAAATGACATAAGGACAGAGAGTTGTCTGACAAAAGAAGCCAAAGGATTTACGGATTACCAGTGTCATGACTGATTTGGCTGATGATCGGGTTTCAATTACACAAACATTGGCGAAGGAAGTGCCACAACAACAATCAAACCAAATTCCTAAATCTGCAGCTCCATTTCAATGCGAGTGCGCCGTTTCCTGCTCCTGCTCCTGCCACAACAAATGTCATTCGTTGACGAAAACAAAAAGGGTAAGTCCTGGGTAAGTAAATAAGCAAAAAGTAAATAAAATGAGTTTTGATTCGTTTTAATTACTTCAAGTGGAATTGAAACCCGAAAAGTGTGGGGGAAGTGCAAGCAATAAGCGCCATTTTGTATATCAGCCAAGCCCCGTCTCCAACCCTTACGCTTCCTTGACGTTTTTTAAGTGACATTTCGCATGCTTTGACAACTCTTTTAATTTGAGACTCGCAATTACGTATATAAGGTATACCAAGCAACCCCATAAAAGTAAAAAGAAAGAAAGAACTTGACATTTCCGACAGGTTATGCGAATTTTGTCATCAATTTCTTGGCTGGCAATGCCCCTGAACAAAATGGCGCTCGGCTTAATCAACAGCATTACCTTAACTATGCACTTCCTTCTGCCACTTACACAAAGCACATCCCGTCCACACTTCACTGGGCACTACCCAGATGAGATGAGATGAGAAGATTCGTCGTTTTCCGCTTCACTGACCCAAGTTGTGAGCAACTTGCTCCATAAAATGCAATCATTATATTCTTCTGCCTATTATCAATAAAATAGAATAAAATAAAATAATCATAAATTTTGCATATTTTATTTTTATTTTACACACAGGTGATTTGGTTAGTCAAGCGGATAAATCCGAAAATGCTGAGAATATAGTGAATGCATTCATACTAATGAGCAAGCAGGAACTCAAGGGGGGGTAGCCGAATCTCAAATTTGGTTTCAATATCTTTACAAACTAACGAATTACACTGTCCAACAGTGAAAAAGAACTTTTCAAGTGACCTAGTGTACGTTGTGGTCTTGACGAGTAGATCACGATAGCGTTTTTCAAAATTGTCTAACACCCCCAAAATCGGAAGTTATCGCTTAAAAACCGTTTTCGGGTCTGCGATCACTCCCATCACAAGTCGCCATTTTTCAACCGATTTTCGATTGCTTTACGGTTTGGAAAGAAGATTCAGCTTTAAGATGATATACATTTGTTTATACTTTATACAAAGCAACTTCGTGATTTTTTAAAGTTATCTAAGATTTACACTTTTTTTATTCGATTTTCACACTTTGAAGTCATTTTTATATAACATTTTGTTAAAACACCTTAACTTTTTTACATTTAATCTTAAAAAAATATTAATTCCGAGTAAGAAGTTATGGTTTATTAAAATCGGTCGATAAATGCTTAAGTTACGACGCTTATGTAAACAAGAAAATTCAATTTTCATCGACAAAAAAAATGTTTTAGATGGATAATGTTTGTTCATGAAGATATCGTAACCAAATTTGGTATAATGTTTAAGAACAATAAAAACTTACAAGTGCCAAATTTGGTCGCAATATTTTAAAAAACAAACGAAATACAACAAATTTTGTTAAAAAATCGATTTTTTGACCGATAATTTTATGGGAGCTATATGACATAGTCAACCGATTTTGTTCAAATTTGGCGTTTTGAAATTTTTTAGAGCACTTAAGCAATGTGCCAAATTTCAACAAAATCGGTAGACTATATCATATAGCTCCCATAGGAATTATCGGTCAAAAAATCGATTTTTTAACAAAATTTGTTGTATTTCGTTTGTTTTTTAAAATATTGCGACCAAATTTGGCACTTGTAAGTTTATTATTGTTCTTAAGCATTTTAGCAAATTTGGTTACGATATCTTCATGAACAAACGAATTATCCATCTAAAACCTTTTTTTTTGTCGATGAAAATTGAATTTTCTTGTTTACAATAAGCGTCGTAACTTAAGCATTTATCGACCGATTTTAATAAACCAAAACTTTTCTTACTCGGAATTAAAATTTCTTAAAGATTAAATGTAAAAAAGTAAAGGTGTTTTAAAAAATGTTATAAAAAATGACTTCAATGTGTGAAAATCGAAAAAAAAAAGTGTAAATCTTAGATAACTTTTAAAAAATCTCGTAGTTGCTTTGTATGAAGTATAAACAAATGTATATCATCTTAAAGCTTGAATCTTCTTCTTTCCAAAACCGTAAAGCAATCGAAAATCGGTTGAAAAATGGCGACGTTGTGATAGTGGGAGTGATCGCAGTACCCGAAAAACGGTTTTTAAGCAATAACTTCCGATTTTGGGGGTGTTAGACAATTTTGAAAAACACTATCGTGATCTACTCGTCAAGACCTACAACGTACACTAGGTCACTTGAAAAGTTCTTTGATTTTTTTCAATTCTGTAGGACAGTGTTATTCATCTATAACTATTTGTTTTTTCCAAGGTCCTCTGAAACACCCCCATTGGAGCTAAATAATGTAACCACGATATTAAAAAAAGTAAAATAAACTTGTCTCCTATGGAATATTAAGTGGTATTAATGTGAAAGTTTGGTTACTCTAGCTCTTTCCATATCTGAGATCCAGAAGTTCATAAAGACAGACGGAAAGACGGTTATATCGACTTTTCTAGTCACGCTGATCATACTTTATGTAAGTTTGAGAGGTCTCCGACGAGTCCTTCTATTTATTACATACATTTTCGGTTTGCACAAACTTAATATACCCTTTGTACCATGCGGCACAGGGTATAAAACGGCGTCTTAGTAATTTTAACGCTCTCTACCGCTTAAAATATGAACTTCTGGGTATACAAAATTTATTAAATTCAATTTCGAACAGGGGGAGGAGGTTACCTTTTTGGGTTTTGGACGTTTGGAATATTACTTAAAACATTAAGCAATAGAAAAACCAACATGCAATTTTCTCCTGTTCAAAACCCATTTTGACCGTACTATAAATGATTCAAAGAGTTGTCGAAAGGACTCCAAACGTCCAACCCTACTACTCTCTGACTCCAAAATCTCGTGTTAAATAATACAAAAGGCGCTTTTAAGCCAAATCAAACCCTTAACTTAAAAAAATTAAAAACTTGCTTTAAGTTTCTCTTCCAAAAAAAATGGTTTATTAAATTTCATAAAGATTGTTTGCCATCCAAATGCGTGCATTGAGTCTTTTCTCCATTTGTTTAAGATGAAAAAAAATTAAATGGCCATTAATGCAGTTGATCTATTGTGATATTAAATTCGAGAATAACTGGCAAGAATGGAAGTTTACCAAAAACCGCCATTCTTGCCAATTATTCTCACAACAGACCAAATACATAAATGTCCATTTAATAAAATTCTTTTTAAGAAAACCAGTAAATTGTTTTCAAAAAAACATCTTTGGCTGTTATTTTGTGGCTCAAATCCTACAACGTCATCTAGTTCCTTAGTCCGAGAGTCTTGCGCGCCAAACGTTGTGTAACTTCATTAAATTCTTGACGATTATCACGCCACATCACAGCTGCCTCAACATTTGCAAAAGAATCCTCATTGGGATCGGCCAACATGCTCAGCACACTAAGCAATATCTTTTCAATGGTCAGCACTGGACTCCAACGTTTCGAGGCCAGTTCGTAGTCCATGGGATCATCGCCATATTCATGCAATATGGAAATGCAGACGTGTCCGTCCTCAAAGATATTGAGATGAAAGATATCATAAGTGAGCTGCATTTCGGGTGGTCTCATGGGGTAGTCCGTTGGGAAAGCAAGTACGGCCGAGTAGACGCCACCTTCGAAACATGTACCATGAGGTCCGGTGATGAGCGCCTCCCATGTAAAGAACTCATCATCGGTAATGGGAATAGCGTAGATGCCCTCGGGTGCATCAAGTACGAACTGTTTATATTCAGCTGTGAGTCGACGTAACGCTGATGCAGACATGTCTAAAATTTTGTAATTTACTTAATTTTTGTTTGGAAAACAAGACTCGATGCGATGACGAATGAAAAAATTTGACGTTTAGTGATTTGACAGATGGATACCAGGCTACTTAGAGGGTTTAAGTTAAATGTGATGCAGCAGTTCAGTGCCTTTTTTCAAGCGCATTTCACAACACTGCTCATGTTGTTACTGTTGCTTAACACTGCTTTCCCAGGGACAACCCAAGCGTTGGTAGTTGCATAGTACCATGCGATTCTCATGGTGCTGAGCTCTATAACCGTCTTCTCAATCTCTGCGGTAATATATTCGGCAATCAGATTGCGGATTGGAAAGCCTAGAACAAATATTGCCTCACAACTTGGGCAGGTGCGCATATCCTCATCCAGAGTTCTATTCCATATATGATAGCATCCAGCACAAATCAGGTGTCCATCGAAGCACTGATAGAGCTTGCCAAGCCGCACAGTTTTGCAAATAACGCAACAAATCTGGCTTTCCAAAGGGCACCCACTGATACTTGTTCCAGCCATGGTGTGTGTGATCTCAATGTTCTTGGTAATGTCATCGTTGAGGTCCTCCATATTTATTTTTTGTTGGTTTATCTTAAAGAGACTATTTTCCTACACGTTACTGCATACTAAAGACAAAAACTTACTTATTATTTTCCGAGAAGTTATAGACAAAAAGTTACTTATTATTTTTAGCCAGAATATGAAGGCCTACTTCGTTTTTGGATTTGAACTTAAATTGAAATCAAAGCTGATTTTTAAGTATCAGACATAATGCCCCAGGCTTACTAGATAAAGTCACGTCTGCAATAGCAGCCTTATTTTAATTCAAATCAGCTTGATTGCAGTATTAATTTGCCTTGAGAAGTAAGGCATGAAACGATAGATGAATTTGCTCACAAAACAGCCATGAATTTCGATTAATATATTATTTATTTTCCCCCATGGAACAATAAGGAACTTAATCTAAAAATTTGGTTGCTCTAGCTCTTACCATCTCTGAGATCTTTGACGTACATGACTAAATCGAATTCTCTAGTAACCCTGAGCATAGGCTAAGTAACTTTGGGGAGCGTCCGACGACTCCTTCTTTTGAACAAACTCACGTCTAAGTCCAAACTAGAAAAGTTTTTTATCAAAAGTCTTGCGAAATAACGAAATATCTGTGATTTTGTAAGTTAGAAATATTTACTATAACGGCTGATTTTTTTTGCTGGTATCTTTTTGGCATCACTGTTTTTGACAGATCACGCGTAAATCGTGTCTTGTGTCATTGTCAAACTTGTTCAGTTTGGTCTATAATTTAACCATGAATCGACTCAGGAACGAACAACGCTTGGGAATTATTGAATTTTACTATCAAAATTCATGTTCGGTTAAGAAGGTGCATCGCGCACTTCTTCCAATTTATGGGCTGATTGGTCGGCCTACTGAGGGAGTTATTCGGAAGCTTGTGACTACATTTCGAATCGCATCTGAAGTTAAGACCAGCCAGAAGCATTGCCAGAGCTACCAATGCATCCCGAAAAAGTCACTGTTTGGTGTGGATTATGGGCCGGTGGCATCATAGGGCCGTACTTCTTCAAAGACGACAATGGCCGGAACGTTACTGTGAATGGCGAGCGCTATCGTCCGATGATTGACGACTTTTTTTGCCCAAAATGGAAGAATTGGACATGTCTGACAAGTGCTTTCAACAAGATGGTGGCTTATGCCACATTGCACGTGAAACAATGGACTAGTTAAGAGCCGCCTTCGTTGAACAGTTTATCTCACGTTTATGGCCCGTCAATTGGCCGCCTAGATCATGTGATTTAACGACTTTGGATTATTTCTTGAGGGGCCATGTTAAGGCTTATGTCTACAGGGATAAACCAGCAATGATTGACGCACTGAAAGCCAATATTGAAGCATTTATTCGTGAAATACCGGTCGATATGTTGGAGAGAATGTGCCAAAACTGGACCATGCCCATCGGCCATCTAAAGCGGAGCCGCGGCACACATTTGCATGAAATCATATTCAAACATTAAATTATATTGATCGTTCTGTCGATTCCAATAAAGTTTTCATCAATTTTTTCCAATTTTTTGTGTTTTTTTGGAAAATCAAATACCATACCTCTTAAAAAATCACTCTTTATATCTAGGGCATAGGGCATCTCTGAGTCAACCAATCCTAAACCAAAAATATGCGCCATATTTGATACAAGTCTGACCAGGGCTGCAGTTTAGAAGGAGTTGTCAGAGTTGGAGTCAGAGTTGTCTAGCAATTACAACGTTTCAGCTGTGTCCAAAGCAGCTGATGGGCCCCCAATTTGTCATTCAATTTGCTCATTTATTTTCATACACTTCATTGGATGGCTGCACACACATTGACACACTCAGATGCACACAGATACACTCACACAGATACTCACACACACACACACTGGCTTAGAAATTGAATTCATGCAGTAAATTGAATTCTAGAGACATCCAACCCAGTTTGAGTTTACTTCCCAATACATATATGAAATATATTTATATGTAGAGAGCGCATTTTCTTTCTTTGGAAAATTGGTAATGGAATTGGTAATGGAACTGCCTGCCTGCAAATGCGCGTATCCGTAACAGCTTTGGTAAAACACTTGTTAACGTTTTTTGGATCAGATAAATTGCGCTAATTGCTTTGCTGCCTTTTGAATGCAACACGCCCCCAGGCCCATCCGATCCAACATCCCCCCAGACAGACCAGTAAAAGTCATTCCCGGAAAGTGCGAAAAGCCATGAAATTTTAATGAAGAAGTAAATTGATATGCCTGGAACGAGCAGTGAAAGTGTCGATGCAAATTAAGGGAAATGCTATCCTTTGTCAACGCCACTAATACCAGGAGCCAGCCATAAGGACGCCGCGTCGCGTCGGGCTGGCGATTTTCTTATTAAGTATCAAAGACAAGCAAAAACCAACAACAACAGCTTAGGAAAAAAAAAAAGAATCCTTCGCATAGGGGTTGTCGTCTGGAGAGCACGGGTGCAGCACGTCAAAAGATTATGACAATTTTCCCACCACAAATGAATAGCAAAAGTCCTGGGCCGGCGGTGAAAGGAGCAAAGCGGGCACGAACTGGTTCGTTTTATTGTTAGCTGCGTGTCTTTAACAAGCGGAGTGTGTTGACAAGGATTAAGGACACACTGTGTACGGCGCTATGAGCACTGCACTGCCGGCGAAGGATGTGCGCGGAAATACATTGTGCGCGTGTTGTAGGAAAATTCTATGGAAAATTGCTAAGGCAAAGTAATAATAAGGCAACAACAACAACAGAAGAAAAAAAAAATGACAAAAAATGAAAATGCGAAGAGCGTTAAAAGAAGAGCAGAAGAGAGCAGCGTCGAAAACGTGGAAAACGTTGACAACAATGGAATGAATGAATGTAATAAATGTAACAAGAAAATAGCGAAAATTATGATTGATGTCGATTGTTTGATTGGGTTGCCCGAGGACCGGGGAAAATATTTTTCGATGGATGGCAGTTGCTTGGAACTGGCTTAAATGTATCAAATTATTTATGAGAATAAATATGGCGGCTAAAGGTCGGAGCTGTACCAATAAAAACTGAGAAATAAATGAAACGATTTTAATGCAATGCGGTAGAGAGCTATAAAAATCGGGAAGCTATGATGGAGGTTCTGTTTGCATTGTATACAGTAGGTTAAAGGACTTTGTTCCCGGTACCTGTCACACGAAGAGGCTTTACAGATAACACTTTAATAATCAATTAAGCCGATCCCACAAAGCAGTAAGATAACTCAGTTTTTGAAGTATGTTTATAACTCTTGACAGGCTAGCTCAAAGTTTAAACTTAAATGTTTTTTTTAGGTTTAGAAATCGTTCAAATTCGTATTCTTAGAGTTGCAGAGTGGTTTGATAAACTAACTTGTTAACAACTCACAGCTGCTTGTAAGCAGTCGAACAAGCAGTTTCCCATTGTAGTTTAAATATAGGTAAATTACTCTTTTATCAAGTCGGGAGACTTGGGCTGATGGCAGCCCCTGTGGAAACCCCCGGTGGCAACAATGGTTCACGGGTGGGTCAAAAGCTGAGCAGGGTCTAGTTGTTGGAGTCGTTGGACTCAACACCAGAATCTCTACCACAATGGGCATCTGGCCCAGCGTCTTTCAAGCGGAGATTCATACCATAGAGATCTGCGACCTTAGTATCCTTCTCAAGGGAACTAGGAGAGCAAACATATGCATTTATGAAATAGATAGAGCTTCTATTAGGGCATTGTCATCCTGGAGCATATTCTCCAGTATGGTTAAAAAATGCTATAACGACCTCCAAACCCTATCCGCCCGGAACAAAGTCGTTCTTTGTTGGTTGCCTGGTCACTCGGGAGTGGATGATAACACGATCGCTGACGATCTAGCACGACAGGGTGCCTCCACTCTGAACACATCTCCTGCGCCATTTTCTGGTATTGGTTGGTCCACAATCAAAACCATGATAAACAAATGTGCCGCAGGAGAACATAGGAGATACTGGTTCTCCTTACCGGGGCTACGTGAAGCAAAAGTGCTTGTCAAACCTCTGGATGCGATCACGAGAAAAGGTCTTGGCAGAGCGGACCTCCAGCTCCTGGTAGTCTACCTATTTGGCCCACACACTGTTAGATACCATCTACAGAAAATTGGCCTATCGGACTCGTCAGATTGCAGGCCCTGTCTAGAAGACGATGAAACCACCAGACATATTTTCTGTGACTGCCCAACGTTGGTATGGGAGAGAGCCTATCACATGGGAAAGGAACGAATTAGTCCCTTTCCATCTCAGGTCAATACCAACAAAAGACCTACTGCTATACATGAGGAAAGCGGAAAGTGAAATGAATAAATGTTAAGTAAAAAAAACATACATTATCATAGAACTCGTAGTTTTTAAAATAAAAAAAAAATTGCATAAATAGCAAGTAAAAAAAAATTAATTCAACGGCTTGAAGCCTATGTGAATTATAAGCATTGGCAAAAAAATTACTTGTTATTTTGTAGGGGAAGTTAAGACGGCTTCTAAATTGGGACGCCTGGTCAAGTTTGATGTTCCAGAACAAACTAGATATAAAATATAATAGTTATTTTTAAAGAAATCGGAAAACGAAAAATATTATTTTGGATTGCTCTCAAAAAGTGATCAAATCAAAATAAAAAATCAAGGAAGTTAAATGTGCTGGAACTGAATTTCAATGAACTTTCATAATCAAAAAAGATTTTCGGACATACAGCGAGTAGACAAATTTTTTTCAAAGCATTCCAAAATGGCTTCAAAAATTTAATTTGGGACACTTTTTAGCTTATAAGTTGGGATCAATCCATTCTCATTTTTTTACATTGCTTTGCTATTTATATAACTCTTTTATTTCAGGAATTGTCATTGAAACTAATTTGAATTGTTTTTAGTTCATAATTCGGTCATTTTCGCATATATTTTTTCAATATTTTCCGTAATAATAAATTTTTAGAAAGGCGGACAAGAACCGATTACAAAAAACAAAATTTTGACTTCTTTGGAAAGTTAAATTTATATTGTTTTTTTCTTAAATTTAGTTTAATTTAAAATTAAAATTAATAAATTTTCATAAATTTTAGCAATCATGCGATTTTATTTCCGTTTTCTCCAAATTATCAGCGATTTTTGCAGGTATGACAACTTACAAGTCTTTTTTTGGTGGTCGTTTTGAAGCTCTTTAGAAAATTGGATGTAAAATGCTTATATTTATAAACTTAAAAAGATTCGTTTATTTTGGATTATAGTTCTTTCTCTCTCGGCCAGAGATGCATTCTCTAAACTTTTATCTATCTACCATATCATCATTATGGGGAAAAGGCTTCTAAAGTTGGAACAACATCCATATTTTTTTCTATATCGCAAAATTGAATACACAATGGCAACAATGTTAATAAACCATTCGAAAGAGCAAAGAAAGAACTATAATCCAAAATAATCGAATCATTTGAAATTTATAAAAATAAGCATTTTACAGACAATTTTGTAAATGACACTCTCTTTAGCTATCTCTATTAAAGAGAGGCATTTTCTGCCCTTTAACAATTCCATTATACAAACTTACAAGTATTTTTTGGCAAAATGCTTATAATTCACAACAGCTTTAAGTACGCAGTGATGAAAACGAAGCTTGATCCTGCCCATTTTAATCCCATTTTATTTAAGTTTCTACAAATATATATTATAACTCTATTTTTTTGACTATAAGTACTACGATTTCGTTCGGCTATATTTTTGCAATGTTTCCTGAAGAAATAGATAACGTTTATTTTAATTCTTAGTCGTTTATTTAAATAAAAAATACTAATAGTAGACTGGAGCCTGACACAGGTTTTCAACTCCGGGACCAATAGGTCCAAAAAATCTAAAAAATAAATAAATCTTAAAATTGAAGGCGTATAAACGTATAAAAGCATTATCAGAAATAAACCATAATCATATTTTTTTAAGTCTTCAAATTTAAATTAATTTTTTATGCTACCGATGATACCTATAAATAATAAATTTCCCTTTCACCCATGAGCCAAACATTTTCGGAAAAAAAAATATATATCTCAAAAAGTAAGTTCGAGAAGCTTCGCCAAAGTTTTTTAGGGAAAAATTTAAATAATCAAAAGAATTCATATAAAGATTGTTTATATGGTTTTTGTCAATTTGTAAACGGCCCTATAATATATTTTAATCTTTCAATATTTTTTTTTCTTAAAAATTACCAATTATAAAACATTCCACAATAGTTTTTTGCATTATTTGGAATTTACCATCTTAACTAAAAGTAAATTAAATTGACTCACCTTACGACAGTTTGCATCTATCTAAAAGAAAAAAAGTTGATTAATTTAATTGTTTGTTAAAGTTTTTGTAAAACATAGGGTTATCTGGGACAGTAAGTTAGTTGGAAAATATAAACAAATTTAAAAAAAATCACGAATAAACATCGTTATGTTATAATGATGTTGGAAAGGCTGATTTGCGAACTAAGGCATCAATAATGCTGCTTACTAGTTCTAGAGGTAGCTCAGCATTACCAATTCCCGAAACAATTTTAAAGGTTTACAATATTTGTTGTCGCATGACATCGTCCAAGTAGCTACTCTATCCGACAAGGAATCATGTCGTGAGTGTAATTAACTTACTCAAGAGTGAATATTTTTGCTTAACAAAGGAGCAGCTTCTGTCCAAAGAAAAACTAAGAGAAAACAGCGAGGATATTTTTAAAAGTAAGAGAGTCGCTAAAATAAGTCGGTAGTTCATTATACAAAGGATGTGTTATTAAAGACCCATGCAAAATTTACAAATGTAATAAAAGAACTTGATACAAAAAAAAATGTTTGACTATTCTTCTCTGAGTCTTAACGATAAAGGTAACTCTGTTTCTATAAAGAATTTCTTTAGTTTCCGATTTTCATATCCATTGGTCAATAGCATGAATTTGTCATCTATCTTAGAACTATTTCGATGTTCACGAAGCTTTTTTTAATAAAAATCTTTAGTGACCTTTTTTTTTTAGGTATTTCTCAAAAAACTTATATTCAGTAACATTAAATGAATTTCAAGGGGCGATAAGGGGATTCCCCCGTGCCAGGAGTGTACTCAGGGGCTCGTTTTAATAATTGTCGTAGTATCGTGATTCAAGGGTATACTAGAAGGGTCGGTACTTTCCCAGTTCACGGATTTTCTATGGCCTTGTCTATGTTTTTAAAAACCAAATTTTTATACCCTGTACCGTATGGTACCAAGGGTATATTAAGTTTGTGCAAGCCGAAAATGTATATAACATATAGAAGGAGTCGTCGGAGACACCCCAAAGTTACCTAAAATATGATCAGGGTGAATAGAGAAGTCGATATTCCCATGTCCGTCTGTCCGTCCGTCCGTTTGAACGCCTAGATCTCAGAGATGGTAAGAGCTAGAGTTACCAAACTTTAACATTAGATCCCATATTATTCCAAAGGAGACAAGTTTATTTTATTTTTTTGATATCGGGGATAAATTATATAGCTCCCATGTGGGTGTTTGAGACGACCTCGATAAAAAAAAGTTTTAGATGAATAATTCGTTTGTTTATGAAGATATCGTAACCAAATTTGGTATTCGGTTTTTTATAGTTCCCAAGTACTGTACCAAATTTCATCAAAATCGGTTGACTATATCATATAGCTCCCATAGGACCGATCGGCCAAAATAACTTTATTAAAGAAAAATTCGCTATATTCCGTTTTTTAATAAAGATATCGTAACCAGATTTGGCGTTTGGAAATTTTTTAGACCACTTAAGCAATGTGCCAAATTTGAACAAAATCGGTTGACTACATATATCATATAGCTCCCATAGGACCGATCTTCCAAAAAATCGATTTTTTAACAAAATTTGTTGTGTTTCGTTTGTTTGTTAAGATATTGGGACCAAATTTGACATTCGTGAGTATTTTATAGTTCCTAAGCACTGTACTAAATTTAATCCAAATCGGTTGACTATATCATATAGCTCCATAGGACCAATCGGTCCAAAAAAACGTTTTTTATACAAAATTCGATGTGTTTCGTTTGTTTGTAAAGATATTTGAACTAAATTCGGCATTCAGATCTTTTTTAAGGTATTTAAGCACTGTGTCAAATTTTATTGAAATCGGTCGACTATATCATATAATCGTTTATAATCGATTATATACGACCAATTTCATTTTCATTCACATTTCCAGGTTACATTTTTTTTGACTCAGAAGATATTAGGCCAGCAAGCAGATTTTTTTTTTTATTATATTTGTGCTGTCGAAGGGACTATCGCGAAAATTCGAAAGTTTTATGTTTTAGAAATGGAAAATAGCAAAAAATATTATATAAAGATGAGTTTATAAAAAATAAATTGTTTAACAAAATACAAGTTTTATGTGTGGAAAGCTCTTGAGAAATAAATGTTTTAAAAACTATTATATTAGGTAGGTAGTGTAGGTAGGTAGGTAAGGGCTTAGGCCTAAGCCGGACCGTTTTGAAACCGCGAATCTTTCTTTAATCTTCTCATGCTGACATCTTCTTCGCTTTTGGAGTTTCTGCAAAAAGTTATATTTGCTTTAAAGGTTTTTTATAATTTAAGGGTTTTATTTTAGATTAAAAATTTATGTCCGATACTCAGAACGTTGGGCAAATTTTTATTTTGAAGTATACAAATGTTTTATTTAACCGACTTTTTAAAAGATATGCAAAATCGTTTTTTACCTGGACATTTCTTCCACTTTCTTCTGAGTTCGATTTAGTTTGTAGCGCTAATCTATTTTTTCTACTAGCTACAAATTTTATTTAAATTTCTGTTTTTTTCAATCTAATATTTTTGAATTAAAATCAAAACGGAAAGAATGTGTTTGGAAAGACTATTGCATATATCAACTTATTAATAATTACCAAAATATATAATTTTTGAGGTTTTGTTAGCAGAGATTATTGGACATAGGAATTAGATAAGACTATTTCCAACATTAACTTCTTTATTTTCGCAGTCTATTTCTAATCAGATAGATAATCTTCAAAATATATAATTTATGAGATTAAATCAAAAAGGGTTTTTGGGCCACTTTCTTAGATTAGACTATTCCATACATTAACTTTCTTGATTTCGCAGTCTAATTCTAATTAGATGGATAATCTCCAAAATAAATCATTTTTGAGGTTATGTCAGCTGGGATCTTTGCGCTTCGGATTAAGATTAGACTATTTCAAACATAAGCTTCCTTTTTTTCGAAGTCATTCTAATTAGATAGACTATCTGCAAAATTTGAGGTTATGTCAGAATGGATCATCAGCTTTCTTGTTTTCGCAGATAGATGCTCTCCAAAATACATAAATTTTGATGTTTAGTCAGAAGGGAGCTTTGGGCCTCGGACTAAGATTCATTGAAAAATTTAATATTTTTTCAGATTATCTCAGAATACTTGTTTATTGTAGTTTTTCGAAACTCAGATTTGAATTCAGTTGCCTAAAATGCATATGAGTAGCATTATCGTATATAAACTTCAGAGGAAATTCCATTATATTGAATCTACGGATTGACTCTGATAGGGCCAACACATTTCCCCGGACCAGCTCCTATAATTGTGGCACTAATAAAATAGTTTTATGAAAAAAAGCCAAAAAATATTAGTTCCAAGCCCACAGGCTGACTTAACCCTTTAATGCCAAAAAGTGCCTTGAGCTACTTGTTGTATTTTTGATAATAGTAAAAAATATTAACTTTTGCATCATTTGAATATTTGTGGATTTTCATGAGATCCTTTGTCTTGCCTAATTAGAAGCAGTGGAGGAATGGAATTGAAGAAAGGGTTGGATAGTGGAGGAGGATTAGAAACTATAGAACATCCCTAATCTGTCATCTTGCAGAACCATTTTGAGGATTCGACGAAAGCAGCCAGATTCGCTATGAGCACATAGGCTAGACTACCCAGATTCTCAAAGAATGGTTTACCCAGAAACTGGGTTCGTCTTCTAAGAAGCGCCGGGCAGTCGCATAGAAAGTGTTGGATGCTTTTTGTCTCTTCCTCATCTGCACAGCTTCGGCAAAAATTGTGATGTGGAACGTGCAACCTCTCAGCCATGTTGCCTATGGTGCTGTGCCCCATTACGAGCTCAGATGTTCACTTTGGATCATATCTCGAAGATGCAACAACTGGAAATCATGTCCCATTCTCTTTCCGCCAGAGCTCTAGCCGTTTTCCTAATTAGCGTATGACATCCTGTAATGGCTTTTCTATGTCCGTAACCGCAAGGTTACCTGCCAGCTCTGAGCCATCCTGGCGCACTCGTCCGCCATTGGGCATTATTATTTAACATACAAAGAATATCTATCTTTCAGGAAAAAAAAGGTACGAGATGACATTGATAAACCCCAAATCAGTACCACGAGAGACATTCTGAGATTACTATGAATGTTACTGGTATGACGTCAAAGAAGGTTCAACAAAAATTCTGTGGTTGAGTTATTTTTATTTATATTTTATAAAATATATTGGGTTGCACCATTCCTGCCAGTTCGTTTGAATTATTTTATAAAAAATATAAGTGAAACATTTTGTTCAGCTAATTGTCCTTATGCTTCATCTGAATTCTCTAGTGAAACAGAATCGAATCCATGCCATACTGCACGCCGTCCGCGTGAGTCACGCTGTGGCGGTCCAGGGTTCTCAAACGCGGTTGCGTGGTACCAGTCCTCGATTTTGTTTCTGGTAAAGATTCAAACTAAAATATCAAACATTAGTTATAATAAAAACAAAAAAAATTTATTTACTTACGCTTTTGTGCTTTTTTTTATCAGTGTATGTTTACTAAAAATTTTATTTTTTTTTTGTGTAACTACTAATTTAAAATTTTGTGATATTTAGGTCTGTTCCAAATGAATTCTAGACAACGAATGAGCTCTGTGGAAATTCGATTAAACATATCGACTTTGACACTTGAACAAATGTTGAACAGGGCTGCTATGTGTTTGGATTTTTATAAAATATTTGAAGCTCTTTCTAACAACTCTTTGTTAGGAAAAATTGTTTTTTAAAATACCATAAAAAAGAATTAATCAGAATCTTTTCCTTTAAAGCAGTTTATAAATAAATAAGAGTCAAAGCCTAAAAATTTTTGAAGCGACTTATTTCTGACATAAAACCTTAAAGAACTTCTTCAAAGTTGTTTTTTAAAATATCATAAAAAGTAATATCAGAATCTTTTAATACTATAAAAGCTGATCATAAATATATAATTAAAAAGAAAGACTAAATAAGCAACTTATTTTTGACATAAATTCTTAAGTACCTTTTTAAGAGTTTCTTAGCTTAACGGTAAACAAGTAACACAGGTCAACATGGATTAGCTGTTGGAAAGCCAAGGATCATTTCTGAGGGAATTTGCTGCGTAGAAACGGAACTGTCCCATCGCTTCAGGATTTTGAGATATTATATACCCGAATAACGGGGTAATTTCAAGTAGCTATAACTTTGCAAAAAAAATCATAATTGATCTCTTAAATTAGAGAGTGAAAGTTATAGAAAATGATGTAATAAGGGAGACAGACCACAATAATTTTGTATACACTGTAAATAACCTCAAAAGTAGGAAAAACTTACGCCGTTTTGCGAGAACATAACCTCAAATCGAAAAATCCTGACATGATGGACCAATTGTGGCCATGTGGGGACATGTACCCCTAAATGTGTAGACCTGCGTAATCGTACATAATCGCCAATCCTGACGATATTAGACCAATTTTTTTCACTTTAAGTTAAACAGTAATCTATAATACGCTGCTTAAATACCAAATATTTTTGGAAATCATATTCAAAATAACTGTTGGCAAAGAGAAAACCCAAGGGGAAAGGTCCCCCGCCAGTACAACATCTCCCCCCCGGTATCAATGGGCGATTTCATTTAGCATTGGTGCTGAAGCGTAAAACTTTTGAGCCGTTTTAATACTCGTTTAATGTTTGCTGCCCTTTTTACTTTTTTTTTTGGAAGCCGCACTTGAAAGGCGTCAGCCAAGCAGTTCCAGTTCCAGTTCCAGACCCCCAAAGTACAGTTGCACAATTACAAAAAGCAATGAGCACAGAGTTGTATAAACGATAAACAAAAAGTAAAAAAGAGGCGCATCATTTTCATATGCATGAGCTATAAATTCTCTTTTGAAGTTTTGAATTGTGCAACGTCTTTGAAAATTATGTAAAAATATTGCTTCAGAGCGGGGCAATTTTACTTGCTAGATGCGACCAAAGGCCGGTTCCATGGCGGAACCCATTGCAAAAACATGAAATGATGATGAACAAAAAAAAAACCAAACCAAACGAAACTCGAGTAGCGTGAACCAAAAAAACCGAGAAAAAAAAGAACAAAAAACAAACAAACAGTTTCCATGATGGCGAACATTTTTATTTTAATTTGAATTTCAAAGGGCGACGCCAACAACAACAATGGCCGCTGGATCGGCACAAGAAATGCACAAGAGACGCCCCCAAAATGCTCAAATCAAACAATAAACTGCACTCAAGCACAAAGTCATCCACAAAGTCGTCGTCGCCGCGCCTGACGATGATAACGATGATGATGATGATGATGACGTTAATGACGTCGTTGATGATTGGGAGTGCTGCTCTCAAGGGGTTGCGTAAGATTGGGAACAAGTGCAAAGGTCATGGCTCGGGGCGCAACAAAAGTTGGCCATATTTGGACGCCATGCTGTGCCATAATTCAATCAAAAGAAGCTGCATCCATAATTGTTGCATGCGTCTTGCACTCAAAATGCAAATGCCGCCCCTACTGAATACCCTTATCCTTGGCCCACGGCGCACGGCGCTTGGCACGCCCCCCGTCGACTTCTAACCCTTAACTGCAGCCATAACTCGCTGTGCGAAGTTGGAGAGCCTTTTTGAAATTATTAAAAATTGTTTCCTAAATGTTTTTTAATGAGAAAGGGTTGTGCCCGCACACACACACACACATAAGTGTCCTTATACTTTGCTACTTCTTGGTGTCGGCCTCTCGATCTTGGTCCTTGGATTGTCTATCGAGTGGCAACCCTGCGGGCGACAGACGCAGCTATGCATTTCATTAAGCCTATTTGTGCTCCGGCGCTTTGGAAGTTGCAACTTTGCAGCTTAAGGAAATTTAATTAGGAATAAGATTACTGAAGCTAAGTAATAAAAAAGCAGGAAGTTTTTACGCTCTTAGTTAGGGTTATTGGATAAGGGAAAAAATTTAGGAGTAGATCAGACGTACTTTTCTAAGGCATGATCTGTGTAGAGCAGTTGATATACGCATGTACGGGAATCAGAGAATCCCTCATTTCATCAACGGAAGACAAGTATACTTCATTTTTTTTTAAATCGCCATCATATTATATTATGTATATATTTCAGGACACTTCAAAAAATACCAAAAGTTTATTTCACAATCTTTTGCTAGCGATATCGCATTCGGAAGTTCGGCAGACTGTACCAGATTTTATAAAAATCCGTTGACTATTTCATATAGTCCTACAGTACAGATCGGTCGCAAAACTTCATTCGAATTAAATAAAACCTCACCTTAAGGACAACAAACGATAGAGTGGAACTCATTCAAACACAACTATAAGGACTTCAATACTACATGAGAGCCCATAGGTTTGGTTAGGTTAGGTTGTACAGGCAGCTATTGACTGAGATCACCCAGAGACCATGAGGTCCACTGTATTGCCTAATAAAAAGACGGGGAGGAAAGGATTTCAAGAAAGTGAGGGATTGTGGAGGAGAATCAAAAACTGTAGGACATCCCTAATCGCCAAAGTCTCTCATATACCAAAACCATTTTGAGTATTCGACAAAAACAAACAGATTCGCTATGGGCCCATAGGATAGGCTACCCCGATCCTCAAAGAATAGTTTACCCAGAAATTGGGTTCGTCTTCTAAGAAGCGCCGGGCAGTCGCATAGCATCTTTGCCTCATTTCCTCAACTTCGGCAAAAATCGTGAACTGAAAATGCAACCTCTCCGCCATATTGCCTTTGGTGCGTGCCCCGTTACAACGCCTACCATCATCCTAATCCTTTTTTATCGAAGCGCAGGAGTTTAGCAGTTCGCTTTGGATCAATCTCGGCCAGAGTGCTCGGGAGATTCGACAACCGAACACCATGTCCCATTCTCTTTCCGCCAGAGCTCTACCCGTCTCCCTGAATTGCGTATGACGTCCAGAAATGGCCTTTCTATGCCCGTAACCGCAAGGCTAACTGCCAACGCTGAGACACAGGCACCTCTTATGGACTTTGGGCAGCTGGATCCCGGGTCCAAGAAGTTTTCTTAGTGCCCTATTGGCAAAATAAGAAAACTGTTGTGTGGGGGCAATTCGCCAATTTGTTCAGATAATCCGCGGTTCATACAAAGTAATCTTATGCTCTTCTTCAAATCTTTAATGCACTTAAGGAGCCAATGGCAACCGGGTATAATAATAGAAAACTAGAAACAATTTCAAACTGAATAGGCTGTCTCGACTTCAACTCAAAGTCTGTCATCAGTCTATAAAACTCAAAGCAAAAGTTATATTTCAGTTAGTCAGTTAGAAATTAAAATTAAATGTTCCGATTTGTTAAAGAGTTTTACTAAAAATGATTCCAACGCCATCACTCTGGACCATCTTCGATGCTTTTCGTTACGGCGGGCAACTGAGTCAGTTGTTTAATTCTATATACATGTTCATACGCATATGGAGCCTATTCTTATCTCCGAAGTTGGATCTGATCCTAAAACGTAACGAGGTTGTTGTAGGCGCGCAACTTAAAAGTCTTTTCATATCCTTTTCTGCCGCTATCTTCAGTTCAATCACTTGGATGGCCGTTTCCAAACCGAAGTATATAGTTATGGGAAACTATAACATAACCTGGATATTCCTGTTGCCTTGTGTGTGGATGTGCATATGCATCTTCCAACAGACCTTACACAACTTGTATACTCTCATATTGGCATATTTTGTGGTAATTCCGAAAAAAATTGACTTGAAATACTTTATAACCATTTTAATATTCACGCTGCATTTGGTCACGATAGTGGATCTTGCGTCATGTATGGTATCGTGGAAATGTTTTAGTTAAATAAATATTGTGAAGAATATATTTGTATACGAAACTGATATACCTATTCTGTGTAGCTGTTTTTTGCAGGTGCTTCAGAGACCGTCTTTAGAATTTTCCTGTTTAGCGTGCGAGTTAAGTTAGGTTAGGATGTATAGGCAGCTCAGATAGTGACTGAGATCACCCAGAGACCATGAGATCCTTTGTCTTGCCTTATTAGAAGCAGGGGAGGAATGGAATTGAAGAAAGGGAGGGATTGTGGAGGAGAATCAAAAACTGTACGTCCCTAATCGCCTAAGTCTATAATGTTGCAGAACCATTTTGAGGATTCGACGAAAGCAGCCATATCTGCTATGGGCACATAGGCTAGACTACCCAGATCCTCAAAGAATGGTTTACTCAAAAACTGGATTCGTCTTCTAAGAAGCGCCGTGCAGTAGCATAGCAGGTGTTGGATGCTTTCTGTCCCTTCCTCATCTCCACAGCTGCGGCAGAAATCGTGATGTGGAACGTGCAACCTCTCAGACATATTGTCTATGGAGCAACGCCTACCAACATCCTAGTTCTGTTTTTATGGAAGTGCCGAAGTTTAGATGCTCGCTTTGGATCACATCTCGGCCAGAGTGCTCGGGAGATGTAACAACTTGACACCATGTCCCATTCTCTTTCCTTCAGAGCTCTATCCCTCTCCCTGATTTGCGGTACGATATCGTGTAATAGTCTTTATATGTCCATAGCCGCAAGGTTAGCTGCCAGCGCTAAGCCGTTCCTGGCGCACTCGATCGCCGACTTGTTTCCAGGGACACCTGAGTGACTCGGTACCCAGCAGAGACTTATTGAGTGGCGATGGATACGGTTGAGCACTAGCGTCGTGTTATGGGAACAGTTTACTATTTTGGTATGCAATGACAGAGCTTTAATAGCAGCCTGACTATCGAGAAGAATTACAATCTTCCTTGGACTTCCGTTCAAGGTGCCAATAAATACAGCAGCTTGCTAGACTGCGTATATCTCCCCTTGAAAAACGCTACACCAGTCGGGGAAACGTAATAAAAGGTTCGTCGAAATCTCTTTAGAGAAGATGCCTGCTCTTGTGCCCTCATCCATCTGCGAACCATCGGTATAGCTCGTTCCCTTTTAAGGGGTTCTTTGAATCCAATCTTCCAATCTTCCTTAGCCTTCTTCACTGATTTGACAGAACCACTTCCCTGAAATAAATTTAACGTAGTAGGCTCTGTTCAGCATTTGTTCAAGTGTCAAAGTCGTTATGTTTAATCGAATTTTCAGAGAGCTCAGTCGTTGTCTAGAATTCATTTGGAACAGACCTAAACATCACAAAATTTTAAATTAGTAGTTACACAAAAAAAATAAAATTTTAGTAAACATACACTGATAAAAAAAAGCACAAACGCGTAAGTAAATAAATTTTTTTTGTTTCTATTATAACTAATGTTCGATATTTTAGTTTGAATCTTTACCAGAAACAAAATCGAGGACTGGTACCACGCAACAGCGTTTGAGAACCCTGGACCGCCACAGCGTGACTCACGCGGACGGCGTGCAGTTTGGCATGGATTCGATTCTGTTTCACTAGAGAATTACAGATGAAGCAAAAGGACAATTAGCTGAACAAAATGTTTCACTTATATTTTTTATAAAATAATTCAAACGAACTGGCAGGAATGGTGCAACCCAATATATTTTATAAAATATAAATAAAAATAACTCAACCACAGAATTTTTGTTGAACCTTCTTTGACTTTATACCAGTAAGATTCGTGGTAGTCTCAGGATCTCTCGTGGTACTGATTTGGGGGTTTTTTTTTTTCTGAAAGATGGATATTCTTTGTATGTTAAACAATAATGCCCAATGGCGGACGACTGCGCCAGTATGGCCCAGCGTTGGCAGGTAACCTTGCGGTTACGGACATAGAAAGGCCATTACAGGATGTCATACGCAGATTAGGAAGACGGTTGTCGCATCTCCCGAGCATTCTGGCCAAGATATGATCCAAAGTAAACATTTGAACTACGCTTCCATAAAAACAGGTCTAGGGTGGTGGTAGGTTTTGTAATGGGGCACTGCACCATAGGCAATATGGCTGAGAGGTTGCATTTTCAGTTCACGATTTTTGCCAAAGCTGTGCAGATGAGGAAGAGACAAAAAGCATCCAACACCTTCTATGCGACTGCTCGGCGCTTCTTAGAAGACGAACCCAGTTTCTGGGTAAACCATTCTTTGCGGATCTGGATAGTCTAGCCTATGTGCTCATAGCGAATCTGGCTGCTTTCGTCGAATCCTCAAAATGGTTCTGCAAGATGACAGATTAGGGACGTCCTACAGTGTTTGATTCTCCTCCACAATCCCTCCCTTTCTTTAATTCCACTCCTCGCCTTTTTTTAATTAGGCAACACATTGGAACTCATTGTCTCTGGCTGATCTAAGTCACTATCTGAGCTACCTATGCAACCTATGTTCCTAACTTAACTCGCACGCTAAACAGGAAAATTCTCAAGAGCCTGCAAAAAACACCTTCACAGAAAAGATATTCGTACAAAAACGGATTCTTCACAATATTTATTTAACTAAAACATTTCCACGATACCATACATGACGCAAGATCCACTATCGTGACCAAATGCAGCGTGAATATTAAAATGGTTATAAAGTATTTCAAGTCAATTTTTTTCGGAATTACCACAAAATATGCCAATATGAGAGTATACAAGTTGTGTAAGGTCTGTTGGAAGATGCATATGCACATCCACACACAAGGCAACAGGAATATCCAGGTTATGTTATAGTTTCCCATAACTATATACTTCGGTTTGGAAACGGCCATCCAAGTGATTGAACTGAAGATAGCGGCAGAAAAGGATATGAAAAGACTTTTAAGTTGCGCGCCTACAACAACCTCGTTACGTTTTAGGATCAGATCCAACTTCGGAGATAAGAATAGGCTCCATATGCGTATGAACATGTATATAGAATTAAACAACTGACTCAGTTGCCCGCCGTAACGAAAAGCATCGAAGATGGTCCAGAGTGATGGCGTTGGAATCATTTTTAGTAAAACTCTTTAACAAATCGGAACATTTAATTTTAATTTAATTCTAACTGACTAACTGAAATATAACTTTTGCTTTGAGTTTTATAGACTGATTACTGAGTTTGAGTTGAAGCGGAGACAGCCTATTCAGTTTGAAATTGTTTCTGGTTTTCTAATATTATACCCGGTTCCCATTGGCCCCTCAAGTGCATTAAAGATTTGAAGAAGAGCATAAGATTACTTTGTATAAACCGAGTATTACTTGAACAAATTGGCGAATTGCCTCCTCACAACAGTTTTCTTATTTTGCCAATGGGGCACTTAGAAAACTGCTTGGACTCGGATCCAGCTGCCCAAAGTCCATAAGGGGTGCCTCTGTCTTTTGTAAAGTTTACACCATCATTAAACTAATAAGAGATCTATTAATTATGGTCGCTCAATAGATTGCCAGCCTTGCTAAACATGCGCTCGCTTTCTGTGGATGTTGCAGGAATACAGAGGTATATTTCAATAATCGAAATAAAAATATCGATGATCGAAAAAAATTTCGAAGCATCGATATAACATTGTTGTTACTTCCAGCACTACTGTCCCAATTTTTAGCCACGGAAGCTAAGTCATCGAAAAAGTCATCATTGGCAGTTAGCAGCTAGCAGCTGACCATAAAGCTAGGAAGTTGGCAGCTCGGCAGCTGACCGTCAAGTGAGGGAGTTGGCAGGGTTAAAGAAGAATGAGTTGGCAGCACAAAAGCAGCAGGGCATAGTTTTAAGAGAGCAGCGTTACTATTAAGACGTAAAATTGTTACGCGGATATAAATAATAAAGTAAAAAGTAAAATGAACGATTTTGTAATGAACTATTAATGAAAATAAACAGTTAAGTGTGTTATGAAGAAAAAACGTAAGAAGTGCGCGCTTTTATTTGGACCGATTCGAGCTTTAACAGTTCGAGTCCTACATATATACCATATAAAAGAAACTTGTTACGGGTGTTCTCATGAACGTTTCGATGAATTTCAAACTGATTTTGCGTGTGCTAGAGGTTGTCAATACGGAGGTTTTAGGCCTATTGCGATGTGTTTGTGTAAATTATTTCGTGAGATATACGCATTTTTGTGAGTATCGTGAATATAGCATATTAGAAAATTGTTCAACACCGGTATTGGACATTAAGTGCAGACAGAAGCGTAGTCGCATGGGGGTTGAAATGTTATGTCTGTGGGGCATAAATTTATTAGAGATGCGAGCTCTCTTAAGAATACTTCAGTCATGAAAGTCAACTAATCCAAAAAACTTATGATTGTCTAGATAAGCTAACTAGAGCATCTTACGACGTTTATACACTTTAAGAGTATTCAAAAAGTTTGGGCAGGACAACGCCTGCCGGACTCACTAGTTTTTGTCATTTATAAAGGAAATGTTTAATGTTTAGAAGAATTTTCCTGCTCAAAACGTTTTTGGACCACTGTACATTGCTTAGCCTCTTATCAGCACTTAGATCTTTAAAGTAAGCAGTTTCAGACTGCCTTCAAGGCTGCCGCATCAATTACCTACCTACGATCAAAGAAACTTACTCCTGCCGGCAACTGTCCATATAGTCCTAGTACCATATCCTAAGAGTGCACAGCCCCCTCCCCCAGATCTCCCCCACTCGCATTATGCAAATTTCATATGTGAAAAAAATAGAATAAAATGCATTTATGGCCAAACCGGAGGCGATAAATATGCAAAAATATCAAAGAAGCTTGAAAACTGAGTCGGGAAAAAAAATAAAATTGCACTCAAAGTGAAATGCAAAATAATTGTTTATGGTGTTTTAACAATTTTCACAAAATACAAGCACATATATGTGTGTGTGTGTGTGTGTGTGTGAAAAGGGAGATACTAACAATTATGAAGCGAAAAAAAGTTGAAAAGAATACGACTGCAGGCGGGCAGCGGGGGGAATCCCAGCGAGCTGCAAAGTCGGGGAGTTGGGTGTCCTGCCTGCATCATTATGACAAACAGGAAACCAACGCACCAACTTGGTTATTCTTAATTTATAAAAGTGTGCGGAATGGATGTGTGGAGTCTTGTGAATATGCATAAAACTGGAAAGAATTAAATTTCTTGGTTCTCCCCAGACACTTCCAGACTCCTTTGGCTTTGGTTGTGGCTCTGGCTTTGGCTTTGGCTTTTCCTTTGCCATTCCTTGTGGCGTTGCCATAATGAAATGTAATGCAATGTAACCGTATAACGAACCAACCAAGCGCAGCATTTTTTTTTTTTTTTTACCTAGCAGGCATCCTTCAGCTGCTGTTGGTGTCCTTTGTGGCAACTGCTTCACTTTGCTCATAATTTGCATATGCATTAATATGCTTCAAGGATCTGTATGAATAACTGCATTTTTCAGTTTCTATGGCTTTGTGTGTGCAACGTGCACAGTTCCCAACTGAATTGCCAGGACATCAGGACAGGACACTAGCAGCAGTTGCCTCCCACAACCAGACAGCCAGCTCCTTCTGCTTCAATCATATTCGCCATATTCGCTCTTTTTTTTTTTGCTGCACTCGGTGTAATTTTTAGCGCAAATTATGATGAGGCTGCATTTTTCATAATTTGTTCCTAGAACAAGGATTTCTCAAACGCAATGCAGGAGAAGCTGCTTTAAAAGCTCTTTTCAAGTAGCTCATTATAAGGCGAAGAATCGGTGAGCTCAAAGATTTTGGAAATAGTTTCAGAATATCATTTTATAGTCAGGTAATACGTTAGAAAATACTCTTAGTAAATTCAAATTAGTGTGTCCAGAGCTTTGCGAAATATTCGCTTATTCAAAGTGATAACGATTTTTAATCCTTTAATAAGGAGTGAAGGGGAGGAATTATAACCAAGAACAAAGTAATGTGGGTCTCTAAAGAGGATAGGTCGACAGAGAATCTGGATATAACTTGCAATGGCAGAGAATTAGAGAGAGTTGAATCATATGAATACCTCGGAACCATTGTTAGTTGTAGGGGAAAAATAGACCAAGAAGTGCTAAGCCGGACCAAGAAAGCGGTCTCAGCGTACTATCAGATAAGTAACGCAATAGTGGGTAAACGAGATATAAGCACAAAAAAAAACTCAAGATCTACAACACGGTTATAGTACCAATAGCACTGTACGGTACCGAGTGTTTGCCGCTATTAGAAAAACATCTGAGTAAATTTCAGGCAACAGAAGTACGTACGAAGGGTTGCAGGAAAAACCAGGAGAGATATGGTCAGAAATGAAAGAATACGTTCAGAAGTAGGGCAGAAGATGTCGATTATACAAGAAATCGAGGAGAGACAGCTAAAATGGTTCGGACATCTACATCGAATGGACGAGTCAAGAAAAGCCAAACAGGTACTGAAAATGAGAACGGAAGGCAATGCCCCGATAGGAAGACCCCGAAAAACTCGGGAAAATCGCATCCAAGATGTAGGAAGGATGAGGGGCAGAACCCTGGCAGAGATGAGAAGAGAAAGCCGGGACCGAACTAATTGGAGAAGATGGATATCCAATGGCTCAGACTTTTACTATCCACAGAGACCCACTTCTTATCCGATAAATGTTTTGGCATATTAACGAGAAATCCATGTTCATTGAATTGTGGAAAACCTTCATCGAATACATTAGCTGGCAGTTCCATGAGCTTGTGAGTGTGCTTTGTGTGATTTGGATATTGGCCGACCGGTATTAAGGAGTTAACGATCCTGCCCCTTACAGTAGTTCCAGTTTTTAAAACTTATTTGACCATTTTTAATTCAAATTCCACGCAGAGTTCGTCTCTGAATGTCATTTTGAGAATATTCGAAAGTTTGCCTTCATGGTGCATAACGCTCAAGTCTATATTGTATATTGTATTATTATTTAAAAAGTAACCAGTATAACGCGTGCCATCCCGATATATACATATAATGGCCTTAGTTCTGAATTCCAATTTGGAACCTGTAAGAAATGTTTTGTTTTCTGTAGAAGAAGATATGGCTGCTCGTTTTGAATAATTAAAGTCTACAAGTTGTGTTATTTTGTAATTATTTTATTCAATAAAATAAAATAATAATAAACGAAAATATTGAATAGAGCACAGCTTTACATTTTCCAATCAGAGTGCTTCAAATCAAGAAAACTAGCCGGACGGGTTAGATTGCTTGGTGCCACGCTAATTGTTCCTTGGGGTAGTAGCTTTATGCGCTCGGAAAGATTTTTCAACTGCTCCACATTTACCCCCAAGAGTTTATCATCAAAACTGTCGGTATCTGTAGTTGAACTACCTGCCAGGCCCATACAAAAGACATCGGAAGTGCTGGTATTATCAAATGCTGCATTTGCTTTATAGGATGACTTAAACTTCGAAGGATGTTTAGACATTCTTAGTGGCCTATTATTGAGAATATCATGCTTGATAAGCTTGGCCTGTAGATGAGTATAATCGAGCTCGTTCTTTGGTGCATAGACGGCAAGTTGCTTTGTCTTAGCTTTTTCCTCCTCTAAATTGCATTTCAATATCTTACGGCAAAAACGCGCTGGTGGTTCTTCTACAACAGAGCTTGGACCGTGCCGGCAGTGACTTTTTATCCATTCAACCTCCTTGGGACAGCCAACATAATATTGGGATGAAAGTGGTGGCAGGCGATGGGCTGCAAAACCGGTTTTCACATCAAAAATGGCTGATTCCATATCGAAAGTATTGGATTTAAGTGGACGCGGCACCAGCTTGTGTGTCAAATATGAAGTCGGTCCTGTGGGTTGCAAACCAAATTTGCGCTCTTTGTAATAGCGTCTGTCATTGTCTTTAAGATACTCCCAATTATCGGTTTTAAGCTTGCCGTCTTCCAATATACCGTCTATAACAAGTCCATCCTCAAAGGACATCTCTTCTATTTTCATCAGCTTGCCGTTCTGCCACTCGCCCTTAAGCGTAAATTTGCTGGGTGCTGCTAGCTTTATGAAGCCATATCCGTGAAATTTGCCATTCAGAAAGCATCCACGGTATTCGGTGCCATCTGGATAACGATAGTTACCGAATCCCTCCATAGTGTGCAGCGCTGCATTCCAGGACCCTTCATAGCAGCTATTTGTCAAAAAACGATAGCTACCGTATCCCTCCTTAGTGTTCAGCCCAGGATTCCAGGTCTCTTCATGGCCGCTATATGTCAAAAAGCTGCGTTTTGCTGTGTCTTCATTTTTATTTCCGTTTGCGCCAGAGTCAGCCATTTTGCGTTGTTATTTTTGAAATTATTTACTATTTTTGTTGAATTGAATTGTGATTATGTTGGGATTCCGGCTAGTAGCTTTATGACTTAATAAACAATAGCTTGCTAGTCCGAGTCGTAAACACACTTTGAAACGTTTTTAAAATTGGCAGCTCAGCTGCCTTGTACTCTTTGAGCTTTCACGGAACTTTAACTAATTTCCGTAATATTTTTTTGATTGCAAATACTGCAGTCATTCCAGCCCGATTATGAAACGATGCAAAGACCAAAAAAAAAGTGAATATGTATCTTGTCGAACACACCTTAAGATCAAAATGTTTCCGGAAAGGCAAAATGAACCGGTATATTTCTTTTTTTATTAGATTGGTAGGACTGTTTTTGACATCTTGTCATAATTTGAGCGCAATTTGCGTTATTAGTTGGCAGCTGTTGTTGTTAGTCGAAAAAAGGACGCTCTTCGACTTTTGCAATGGAAAAAAAAAGTGTATCAAGGAGTTTGAAATTTTGTGTTGCGAATGGATTTTCGTGTGCCGATTCGCTTAAGATGTTGCAAAAGGCCTTCACTGAGGACTGTATGTCCAAAACACAGGCATACGAGGGGTACAGGGTACAAATTGTTCAGAGAGGGTCGTGAAGACGTCACTGATTTGCCTCGTTCCGGTTGTCCTTCATTATTAAATACAGAAGAAAACATCGATGCAGTGAAGAAAATTGTGCTCGAAAATCGTAGTGTCGGTATTCATGAGATTGCTTCAGCCTTGGCATCTCATATGGATCAGCCGAACACATTTTTGTTGAAGTTTTGGGCACGAAACGCGTCACGGCCCGACTCGTGCCAAAAACGTTGAATTTTTTGCACTCATTATTTTGAAATTTTTGGCCAAACACTCAACGAATGTGGTCGCTCAGATATGGCACCGTATGACTTTTTCATGTTCCCCAAACTCAAAATGCCATTAAGAGGAAAGCGTTTTGACACCATTGAGATGATCAAACAAAATTCGAAGAAGGAACTCAAACCCATCCCTGAATTGTATTTGTTTTATTAACATCAGTATAAGTTTTCAGCTCTAACAAAGGAGGACGACATTCCCGAGCCAGCGCGGACGTTGTATTGTGGCTTGCAAATCGATCAGTCTGAGACCGTTGTTCGAGGAGGCTGAACTGAGCGAATGTGGGGTTGAAGATGCGTTCACGTCCAACCTTTGCGTTGAAGTCCCCGAGAATGATCTTCACGTCGTGGGTTGGGCAGCGGTCGTTGCGTAGAATGCTTTTTTAACAGCGTCGTTCTTTTCTTCCATCGGGGCAAATTAGGCTAAGGTTGAAAACCGTAGACTTAACACGGATTGTAGCCAGCCGTTCACCTACAGGCGTGAATCTGGAGATGTGGTGATGAAGTCTCCGGCTGACTACGAATCCGCATCCGAATTCGCGCCTCTCGTCATGGCAGCTATATTAGATGTCGCAGTTTGTTTGCTTAGAGCAACCTTGTCCTATACATCTCATTTCCTGGATGGCGGTTATATTAGCCTTAACTTTTTCGAGGGCATCCGACAGCTGTATAGAGGCACCTTGCCTATTGAGGGTCCGGATATTCCAGGTGCATATCCTCAAATCGTTGTCCTCTTTTATTTTGCGCTGGTCCTCAACATAAGGGGGGATTTTATTCGAGGCTTTGGTTGTGGATTTCATTGGATTGCGGTTTAACGAGGCGGGAGCCCAACCCTGCGATCAACCGTTTAACGTCTGGGAGACTGTATTTAGCGGATGGTAAGATAGCTACCCAGGAGGCGCCACGAGAAGGCTGTGTGGTCAGAGATCTCTCTGATCTCTGCTTTGGCAGTCGACAGGTTGACAGCTATCAGAAGATTTGCCCTGTACAAATGAAAACCAGGCCCACCTGTGTGTCACATAGTCTATAACCACTGAACGATCTATAATATAAGGTTGTCAAAAAAGTCTTGCGGTATTTTTATTGAATTTTCAATTGTTCATAAAATTGATTATAATAATGCGATTTAAGTCAAATATGCGCCGTTTTGTTCGATGACGAGTTCCCAACGAGATGCCAACTTCATAATGCCCCTCTTATAGAAGCTCGCTTCCCTATTGTCAAAAAACTCGGAGAGCCAATTTTCACAGGACTCTCTTGTGGACAACTTCCGATTACCAAGCGCGTTCGTCATGGACAGAAATAGGTGGTAATCACTTGGTGCGAGATCCGGACTATACGGTGGATGCAAAAGAACCTCCCATCCGAGCTCCCGGAGCTTCTGGCGCGTCACCAAAGCTGTGTGTGGCCTGGCGTTGTCCTGATGGAAGACAATTCGGCCTCTGTTGATCAAAGATGGCATCTTCTGCATGAGTGCTGCATTCAAGCGGTCCAGTTGTTGGCAGTACAGGTCCGAATTGAGCGTTTGGCCATAGGGGAGCAGCTCATAGTGGATGATTCCCTGCCAATCCCACCAAACACACAGAAGAACCTTCCTGGCCGTCAATCCAGGCTTGGCCACCGTCTGGGCAGCTTCCCCGCTTTTCGACCACGACCGTTTACGCTTCACGTTGTCGTAAGTGACCCACTTTTCATCGCCAGTCACCATCCGCTTCAAAAACGGGTCGATTTTGTTGCGATTCAGAAGCGATTCGCATGCATCCATACGGTCAAAAATGTTTTTTTGCGTCAAGTCGTGTGGCACCCATACATCGAGCTTCTTTTTCAATCCAAGCTTCTTCAAATGGTTTATAACGGTTTGATGACTCATGCCCAGCTCTTGGCCGATGCTACGGCTGCTACTATGCCGGTCTCTTTCGATCAATTCAGCGATTTTATCGCAATTTTCGACAACAGGCCTTCCGGACCGTGGCGCATCTTCGATCACCTCTGCACCAGAACGAAAACGTTGAAACCATCGTTGTGCGGTGGAAATGGAAACTGTATCGGGTCCATAAACTGCACAAATTTTATTGGCAGCATGAGATGCATTTTTGCCTTTATCGTAGTAGTACTGTAAAATATGCCGTATTTTCTCTTTATTTTGCTCCATGTTTGCGACGCTATAACTCACGAACGACTAAAAGCAAACAACAATTAATCAAAGACGTGTTAGCACGTGAAAAGAGCTTTCCAAAAAGCTCTAGCGTGAACCGATGCGACGAATACAACTAGAACTACGCGCTTGCAAAGACAAGCTTGCGGAAATACCGCAAGACTTTTTTGACAACCCAATATACATATGTATAATGGCCATAGTTCTGAATTCCAATTTGGAACCTGTAAGAGATGTTTTGTTTTCTGTAGAAGAAGAAGATATGACTGATCGTTTTGAATAATTAAAGTCTATACGTTGTGTTATTTTGTAATTATTTTATTCAATAAAATAAAATAATAATAAACGAAAATATTGAATAGAGCACAGCTTTACATTTTCCAATCAGAGTGCTTCAAATCAAGAAAACTAGCCGGACGGGTTAGATTGCTTGGTGCCACGGTAATTGTTCCTTGGGGTAGTAGCTTTATGCGCTCGGAAAGATTTTTCAACTGCTCCACATTTACCCCCAAGAGGTTATCATCAAAACTGTCGGTATCTGTGGTTGAACTACCTGCCAGGCCCATACAAAAGACATCGGAAGTGCTGGTATTATCAAATGCTGCATTTGCTTTATAGGATGACTTAAACTTCGAAGGATGTTTAGACATTCTTAGTGGCCTATTATTGAGAATATCATGCTTGATAAGCTTGGCCTGTAGATGAGTATAATCGAGCTCGTTCTTTGGTGCATAGACGGCAAGTTGCTTTGTCTTAGCTTTTTCCTCCTCTAAATTGCATTTCAATATCTTACGGCAAAAACGCGCTGGTGGTTCTTCTACAACAGAGCTTGGACCGTGCCGGCAGTGACTTTTTATCCATTCAACCTCCTTGGGACAGCCAACATAATATTGGGATGAAAGTGGTGGCAGGCGATGGGCTGCAAAACCGGTTTTCACATCAAAAATGGCTGATTCCATATCGAAAGTATTGGATTTAAGTGGACGCGGCACCAGCTTGTGTGTCAAATATGAAGTCGGTCCTGTGGGTTGCAAACCAAATTTGCGCTCTTTGTAATAGCGTCTGTCATTGTCTTTAAGATACTCCCAATTATCGGTTTTAAGCTTGCCGTCTTCCAATGTACCGTCTATCACAAGTCCATCCTCAAAGGACATCTCTTCTATTTTCATCAGCTTGCCGTTCTGCCACTCGCCCTTAAGCGTAAATTTGCTGGGTGCTGCTAGCTTTATGAAGCCATATCCGTGAAATTTGCCATTCAGAAAGCATCCACGGTATTCGGTGCCATCTGGATAACGATAGTTACCGAATCCCTCCATAGTGTGCAGCGCTGCATTCCAGGACCCTTCATAGCAGCTATTTGTCAAAAAACGATAGCTACCGTATCCCTCCTTAGTGTTCAGCCCAGGATTCCAGGTCTCTTCATGGCCGCTATATGTCAAAAAGCTGCGTTTTGCTGTGTCTTCATTTTTATTTCCGTTTGCGCCAGAGTCAGCCATTTTGCGTTGTTATTTTTGAAATTATTTACTATTTTTGTTGAATTGAATTGTGATTATGTTGGGATTCCGGCTAGTAGCTTTATGACTTAATAAACAATAGCTTGCTAGTCCGAGTCGTAAACACACTTTGAAACGTTTTTAAAATTGGCAGCTCAGCTGCCTTGTACTCTTTGAGCTTTCACGGAACTTTAACTAATTTCCGTAATATTTTTTTGATTGCAAATACTGCAGTCATTCCAGCCCGATTATGAAACGATGCAAAGACCAAAAAAAAAGTGAATATGTATCTTGTCGAACACACCTTAAGATCAAAATGTTTCCGGAAAGGCAAAATGAACCGGTATATTTCTTTTTTTATTAGATTGGTAGGACTGTTTTTGACATCTTGTCATAATTTGAGCGCAATTTGCGTTATTAGTTGGCAGCTGTTGTTGTTAGTCGAAAAAAGGACGCTCTTCGACTTTTGCAATGGAAAAAAAAAGTGTATCAAGGAGTTTGAAATTTTGTGTTGCGAATGGATTTTCGTGTGCCGATTCGCTTAAGATGTTGCAAAAGGCCTTCACTGAGGACTGTATGTCCAAAACACAGGCATACGAGGGGTACAGGGTACAAATTGTTCAGAGAGGGTCGTGAAGACGTCACTGATTTGCCTCGTTCCGGTTGTCCTTCATTATTAAATACAGAAGAAAACATCGATGCAGTGAAGAAAATTGTGCTCGAAAATCGTAGTGTCGGTATTCATGAGATTGCTTCAGCCTTGGCATCTCATATGGATCAGCCGAACACATTTTTGTTGAAGTTTTGGGCACGAAACGCGTCACGGCCCGACTCGTGCCAAAAACGTTGAATTTTTTGCACTCATTATTTTGAAATTTTTGGCCAAACACTCAACGAATGTGGTCGCTCAGATATGGCACCGTATGACTTTTTCATGTTCCCCAAACTCAAAATGCCATTAAGAGGAAAGCGTTTTGACACCATTGAGATGATCAAACAAAATTCGAAGAAGGAACTCAAACCCATCCCTGAATTGTATTTGTTTTATTAACATCAGTATAAGTTTTCAGCTCTAACAAAGGAGGACGACATTCCCGAGCCAGCGCGGACGTTGTATTGTGGCTTGCAAATCGATCAGTCTGAGACCGTTGTTCGAGGAGGCTGAACTGAGCGAATGTGGGGTTGAAGATGCGTTCACGTCCAACCTTTGCGTTGAAGTCCCCGAGAATGATCTTCACGTCGTGGGTTGGGCAGCGGTCGTTGCGTAGAATGCTTTTTTAACAGCGTCGTTCTTTTCTTCCATCGGGGCAAATTAGGCTAAGGTTGAAAACCGTAGACTTAACACGGATTGTAGCCAGCCGTTCACCTACAGGCGTGAATCTGGAGATGTGGTGATGAAGTCTCCGGCTGACTACGAATCCGCATCCGAATTCGCGCCTCTCGTCATGGCAGCTATATTAGATGTCGCAGTTTGTTTGCTTAGAGCAACCTTGTCCTATACATCTCATTTCCTGGATGGCGGTTATATTAGCCTTAACTTTTTCGAGGGCATCCGACAGCTGTATAGAGGCACCTTGCCTATTGAGGGTCCGGATATTCCAGGTGCATATCCTCAAATCGTTGTCCTCTTTTATTTTGCGCTGGTCCTCAACATAAGGGGGGATTTTATTCGAGGCTTTGGTTGTGGATTTCATTGGATTGCGGTTTAACGAGGCGGGAGCCCAACCCTGCGATCAACCGTTTAACGTCCGGATGACTCGCTGCACACATTAGCTCACTATTTAGCGAATGGTAAGATAGCTACCCAGGAGGCGCCACGAGGAGGCTGCGTGTCAACTTGCAATCATTTGAGACAGAGATCGCTTTGGCAGTCGACAGGTTGACAGCAATCAGAAGCTTTGCTCTATACAAATTAAAGCCAGGCTCACCTGTGTGTCACATAGTCTATAACCACTGAACGATCTATAATATTTTAATGATAGCTCTATAGATACATTGTGATAAGAGGGTTAGAAATTACAGGGAATCAGATGGACCATTGTCTCAGCTGTGTTAAAATAGTTTTTCATTAATATTTGACAACTTTTTTTATACGAGTGCTCTAGAACTAATAATTTGGAAGTCAGCGCATTTTTTTTTTGACTCAATGTTAACTTATTATGGTCAAGGGTAAACTATATTTGTGCCATGTATGTAAGAAGAAACTAAATAAATACAAAATATAGTAGACCTTTTAAATATTGTCAAAATCAAATGTCAAAATCAAATGTCAAAATAGTTTTTTGTCTGTATTGCTATTTGTATTTATTTACTTCAGTATAATTTTTCAGTTCTACGAAGCACAACAAAATTTGTAAACTAAAAACTAAAAGTGCTTCAGTGATACATAAAATATATTTTTTTTTATTTAAAATTTTACTTATTAACTTTGTTCGTCATACCCCGAGTAAAAAAGCGTGCAACGAGGTATAAGTGCAAAAATATCCGACTAACAGAGGCAGCAAAGACAAACAGCTGTTTAGAAGCGTCTAAAAGTTTGGCTTTGTTATTTATAAGAAAGTTTTCCATATTTGTAAGTACAATATATATATTTTCAGATCTGCAATTGATGCCCGAATTTGTTTAAAAGTCTTATGTCGGTTGTTTGCAGACAGCTGCTAAATTTTTTCAGCGTATTAGTAATACCTAAAGTAAGATAATTTTAAAGTTTTCTCAAATTATTTTTGATATTTTTTTTTTTTTTATGTAAAGACAATCGCCGACATCAAAATCCTAACGAGCCATAAGCGCAAAGCGAACAACAACAATCAGCTGTTGGTAAGTGTCCCATTGTTTGTAAGTAAAATACTAGAAGCTGGTCACTCTAATAGAGAGACCTCTTTTAACAAAACTTTCGCGACAAGATTGCCCAAGGGTTATACACTTTCACTTTTCAGCATTTTGCCCTAATGCCAGACAAAATGAAGAACCTTAATATTAAAAACGTTTACATATATCTTCTTCGGTTTCTTAATACCAATCTTAAGATCACAGGGAGTGCGATCGACACTGACAAAAGTTCGAAAAATTGAGTTGGAAGTCTTTTGCGAGCTCAAATATGCATACTCTTCGAAGTGAAGAATTCCCAAGACCAAATCCTAGATTCGCGCCTGGTTCCAAAATACCATGGCTCACGAACTTAGGAAGATGGAGCAGGCTCTTGATAACTTGCTTCTATCTCATCGTGGAATCTGGGCAGATTATTTTTTTTCCCTTATAGTACTCCTCCAGGGAGCTTAGGGCTTCAACAAGAATTTTCCATCGGACTCTATTTGACGCAGTTAGCTCTGCTGTGTCCCAGCTTATATTGTGTAGGGATTCGTTTAGTATTGTACTTCGTCAGGTTGCCTTTGGCCTTCCCACTCGTCTGCTCTCTTGGGGGGTTCCATTCCAAAGACATCCTGACGATGCTGCTTCGGCCGACACCACTTGCGTTTTCTTATCTGAGTGCAGATAGGAACTGGTATAGTGCCATAATTCCGCGATTGAGGTCCTGTTGGGCCAGAATATCCCGCATTTAATTCTAAGGCACTTATCGCAGTGCAGTCATGCAAAAGTGCCCAACTAAAGCCATGAGAGATCCTGAGTGATGCAGAAATGCACAAATGCCAGACTACCAGCACTCAGCTGCATCCGAGCGTCACATAGCCTGTTTTTTGTTTTTGCTTAAAACAAGTTGTTTTGAGAAAAATTTCATTTAAAAGCATATGTAAAATATTTTAAAATTTCCTAATATCATATATATTTTTTAACCACAGACAGACTTCGGAAATTTCCCAACAGCCAACGTTGAAGAGCAAAGGGATAAGGACTTGCACATTGTTTGGCCTTTCTCAAAAAAAATAGCTGGTAAGTTTCTATTGCACTAAAAATACTAAATAATACCAAAAGTAGTATAAAAAGTATGGTAGATGGGGCACTGCGACCAATAGGTCTTTTGTTAAAGCAAAAGACTTTACGCTTCCCGCATGAATAGCAGTAGGTCATTGGTTGGTATTGAACTAAGATAGAAGGGACTAATCATACCACCACTGGACAGTCACAGAGAATATGTCTGGTGGATTCATCTTCTAGACAGAGCCTGCACTCTGGTATCTAACAGTGTGGTGGCCAGATAGGTAAGCTACCAGGAGCTTTAGGTCCGCTCTGCCAAGATCTTTTGTCTTGATCGCATCCAAAGGTTTGACAAGCACTTTTGCTTGACAAAGCCCCGGAAGGGAGAACCAGTATTTCCTCTGTTTTCCTGCGCCCCATTTGATTATCATAGATTGGATTGTGGACCAACGAATTCCATAAAACGGCGCAGGAGATGTAGTCAGGGTGGAGGCACCCTGTCGTGATAGATCGTCAGCGATAGTGTTAACATCCACTACCGAGTGTCCAGGTACCCAACGACTTTGTTCTGGGCGGACAGGGTTTGGAGGTAGTTATTGCATTCTTTAACCACCCTCGGGGAGCTGCTCCAGGATGCTAATGCCCTAATAGCAGCTAGGCTATCTGAAAAAATACATATGTTTGCTACCCTAGTTCCCTTGACAAGGATACTAGGGACGCAGATCTCTATGGCATGAATCTCCGCTTGAACGACACTGGGCCTGATGCCCATTGAGGTAGAGATTCTGGTGTTGGTTCCAACGTTTTCAACACCTACACTCTGCTCAGTTTTGGATCCAGCCGTGAACCATTGTTGCCACAGGGGGTTTCCACAGGGGCTGCCATCAGCCCAAGTCTCCCGACTTGGGAGAAGAGATCTAAGTAGTAAATGAAGTATATGATACAAACACTTTATGAAGTGTGATATCGAATAAAGCATACTTTCAAATTATTGTCAAACTTTCAGTATATTCTCAATTCCCAAACGTTCAGTTTGTATTCAAACTTTAAACTCTACAGAAGCCTGAAAATTTATTTTTCAAAAGTAATAATTTAAAAACTTGAATATATTTGTTATTTTTTTGTTTCTTTTCAAGTTTGTTGTTTGCTGAATTCCTAAACGTTCAGTTTGTATTCAAACTGTTTATTCTACAAAAGTCTGAAATTTTGTTTTTGTTCGCTGGAAAATGGGTATTACGTCCAGTAGAAATGTTACTACAAGGAATGATGAGGGCACACAGACCGACGAAGTAAGTGGGACTTATGTCAACGTTGACCAACTAATAAATACTCTTCTTTTAAATAGAACATTCCGAACAATGCGGGTCAGGAGCCATTAACAGCACAACAGGTAAATAGGAATTAGGTCCAACGTTGATCAACTAATAAATACTCTCTTTTTAAATAGAATGTGGCTAATGTAGAAGTCCAGGAGCCACCAGCTCCACAAGTAAATATAATTTATGTTCAACTTAGGTCAACTAATAAAGAATATCTTTTAAATAGAATGCACAGGAAGTTCGTGTGGCACAAGATTTAGATATTACAGCTCAGTCGGCACAGGTAAATGGGACTTATGTCCAACGTTGACCAACTAATTAACAGTCTCTTTTAAATAGAATGCGGCTAACCATGCGGGCCAGGAGCAAGGAGCTCCACAGGTAAATAAGACATATGTCCAACGTTGGTCAACTAATAAACACTTTTTTTCAAATAGCAAGATGAAGAGATACGCGCGCCACCACCTGTTTTAGAGGTGACATTGGACCAATTACGCATCCTTGAGGTAAATGGAACTTATGTCCAGCGTTAACCAACTAATCAACAATCTCTTTTAAATAGACTTTAGATCAGAGTGTTGGAATATCGCCACTGGTGGCAGGGGTAAATGGAACTTATGTCCAGCGTTGATTAACTAACTAATTAACTTTTCCTTTCAGGTGGAGATAGCCACTCAAACGGCTAGAGTATCGAGGCGTCGCAAAGCCAAGACCGGACGCGGTCTTGAAGCTAAGAACACGAAAAAAACGCCATACGATCGTCCGGCAAATGCTGCACAAAATATGAACAACGAGCAAGCGGGGCAAGCCAGCACCGGGCCAAGAACAGATAATGGCTTCCTGAATTACCTCAGGCGCATACGATCAATGATTGAATTAAACAATCACCAGGTCAATGCCGTGACTTTACTAAAAGAATGCCGGGTCTCTTGGTCTTTGTTGACGCAGGAACAGAAAGACCAGTACCGGCCGAAGGTAAAAATTATAATTTTTATTTTTTAGTATTAAGCTAAACTATTTCAATTTTTAGCCCCAATAACGGCGATGGTTTTTAGATGTTGTGCGCTCCGACTTTTTACGTTTTATTTTTTTTTGGACGGTACCACAGCTCTACTCTTTCTCTTTTAAATTTTAATTCGTCTTTCTGTTCGTGTTGTTTCCTTTTTTTAATGTTTTCCCAAAGACAACTTTGGGTTGCCCTGCTCAATCAATTACTCTAAAAAAATTTGTTTTCCATGGATCAGCCCAGCAGCAAGGAAGCCATTTGTGATGCTACCGGTAACGCAGGTCGAGAGCTGATCAGATATTTGCGTATTTAGAAATAAAACGGTTAGCTCTCAAAAAGAAGTTTGACAAGTTTGGCTACATTATCTTTCGAACTAAACCCTGACATTTTTTTGACCAATCATTTATTGTGTGGGCCATATAGGGTGGGCCATCTAATCAGCACGTTCAATGTGGATGCTCTTCGGCATATGTCCAACTCAAAACTATTCAAATTTAGTAACCGAACAAAGGGTAAAACAGTTTCGAAAATTTGTTGAAATGTTCATCTAATTTTTTATATTTTTTTTATAGAAACGAAAACCGAACAAGGTTATACGAATGAACTAGTACGAGTCTCTAGTGCGATTGATGTACTTTTTTTTCTTGGATTTACAAATAGAAGTAGAGAAAAAAAAACAATTAATTTGCAAAAAGTGGTAATGGATCACCGTTGACCTCTATATTGGGATTTTTTTGGAGGTGCCCAATGTTAGCTATATGGCCAAACCCGACAACAATAAAAAGTACAAAATTCGATAGTTTGATTGATCTCACTTTCATCATCTGTAAGATGCCCACTTTTTGTGATATCTTTAATAACGAAAATATTATTAATTGTTAAGATAAACCAAAAAACATTTTTTTGTTGAAATTTTTTTAGGAACTCGAAGTATTGACTTAAAAAGAAGTTTAGGTAAATATAGGGTTTTCCAACAAGAGGTGGAAATGGAACAACAAATTGATGGAAAAATTGGAGCAGTTGGGACAAGTTAGTGGTGTGAAGAATACAACCTACATGTCGCTCAAGAACTATTGCTGCTGTAGCCCAAAGTGTTGAAGAAAACCCAGGTTTGTCCATTTCTCGTCATTTTTTGGAATTGGGCATTCCACAAACGTCATTACACCGTATTTTGCATAAAGACTTGGGTCTTAAGGCTTATAAAGTTCAGTTGACACAAAAACTTAAGACCGATCATCAACAACATCGTGTCTTTGCTGATCGGGTCCTTGAAATGCATGGAAATGATCCGGAATTCCATCAAAAAATTATCATGACTGACCCATTGAGGCCCATTTCCACCTCGGTGACTACGTCACATCTGGGGCTCGGAAAACCCAAGAGTTATTGTTGAGAAGCCTCTATCCTCAACGTGTCAATGTTTGGTGCGGTTTATGGTCCGGTAGGGTCATTGGACCTTACTTTTTCGAAAATGAGCTTATTTCAAAAGTTACGGTGAATGGATTGCGCTATCGTGAGATGATTAATGATTCTTTATGATGGAAGTTGGATGATATTGATCTGGACAACGTTTACTTTCAACAAGATGGCGCTTCGTGCCACACAAGCAACGAAACTATTGCTCTTTTACGGGAAAAGTTTCCAGACCGTGTTATCTCTCGAAGAGGTGCTCACAATTGGCCACAGAGATCTTGTGATGTAATACCTTGCGACTTCTTCCTCTGGGTCCACGTAAGAGATAAGGTCTATGCCAACAGCCCAGCGTCGATTCAAGACCTCAAAGATAGAATTCGTGAGACTATCGAGGACATAGGGCAGCCACTTTGCGATTTGGTTATGGAAAATTTCATGAAAAGGATATGGTCCTGTAAGCGTGGTTGTGGTGGGCCATTTGGCTGATGTTGTTTTTCATTATTAACGGCATACCTTCCTTTTTATTATGAAATAAACATCCGATTGTTTATCTCAAAAAATTGAATTTTTCTTTGAATAACAATAACACCTCTTATTGGAAAATCCTTTATTAAAAAAACATACTCGATAAAATCAATAAACAATAAAGCACAAAAATGCGATATAGCTGAATTTTTGGCATTTGAATATAATGTTGCCGGGGCTGAAAGGGTTAATTACACTAGTCTACAAGGAAAAGTATCCGAAATAATTTAAGCTAATTTCTGCTTCTCTGTCCATGCAAAATTCGGATTGATAACTAAAATTCATTTATTAGTTTGAGTTTTTACGATAATCGTATCTTTTGTGTTTAATGGAACTACCCACATTTAACTTCATAATGTTTTGACATTTACATAGCACAGGTCAACATGGTTCAGTTGTTGGAAAGCTAAGAGTCATTTCCCAAGTAATTTGGTGCGTAGAATCCGAATCCGGCATCAGAACTGCCCCATCACGTCAGGATTTTGAGATATTTGAGGTTATGTACCCAAAAAATAACATAACCTCAAATATCTCAAAATCCTGACGTGATGGGCCAGTTCTGACGCCGGATTCGGATTCTACGCACCAAATTACTTCGGAAATGACTCTTAGCTTTCCAACAACTGAACCATGTTGACCTGTGCTATCTCAAAGGCTTATTGCAAATGCTAAGGGATATATCTCGTAACTTCGAAAAGCCATAACTTTGCGAAAAAAATCGTAATTGATCTCTTGAACCCTTAAATTAAAGGGTAAGAGTTGTACTAAATGATGTAACTGGAGAGAAAGACCGCAAATTTTTTGCGCCCTGTACATAACCTCAAAAGTAGGAAAAAACGCCGTTTTTTGGGTACATAACCTTAAATATCTCAAAATCCTGAAGTGATGGGGCAGTTCTGATGCCGGATTCGGATTCTACGCACCAAATTACTTCGGAAATGACTCTTAGCTTTCCAACAACTCACATGACCCCTGTATTTGTAGACCTGTGTTATCTTACAGCGCCCCACTGTGCAATTGTTTAACCTATTAAAAGTAATTAATCAGAGTTGTTTATTAATCATTTGTAAACGATAATCGATAAATTACAACGATAACTTCTAATTGCATATATGTATATATGTCTGTATGTACACCTACTCATTATAACTCGGCCAAAGATTTGCTCCATAAAGGACTGCACATGTGTGTGGGTATGAGTGTGCATGCGTAGTGTGTGTGTGATACACCTCATTAAAACCACATGAATTCAAAATACACATCCAGGTTGATGGAGGGGGCATGTTTACCAAAGTCATTAAGAGATGCCGCCACTCAGCCGGTGTCCAAAAACCCAACCGAATCGACCGACCGACCGACCGAAGCAGCATCATTATATGCAGTCAATATTTCCAATCTAATATCCTGCCGAAGCCGAAGCTGAAGCTGTCACAAAGAGCCAACCAACCAACCAAAACTCAATCATGGTCACTGAAGACGATCCAAGCTGCCTGCTGATGACGCTTCCTGATGTGGCCATAATGACGTTGACGATGATGTGGGCCACCTTGTTAGGCGCCATGAAGCTGTCACTTTTGCACCCATGTGCTGTGCCTGTTGGTTGGTTGCTTCTTACCTGCTGAATGAATGAGTGGCCATGTGGCTGGCTGGCTGGCCTAAACAGCCAGCAAAGCAACCCTAGCAAAAAAAGCTTTCCCCCCTGCTCTCTATTTACTTGCAGCTTTTTTTTTTGTTCATATTCTCTGCTGATTTTTGCAATCAAACTTGACAGGACGTAGTGTTGTTGTTTTTTTTTTCTTCTGCTTTCTGCTCAAACGTAACACATGCGTGTGTGTGTGTGTGCAGCATGCCCCTCCCAGTTAATTTGTTCACAGCTGCGCTCTCGCTTGCACACTTTGCTTTTTTCCTTTTTCTTTTGCATTCATTCATTCATTTTCATTTTATGAATTGCATTTGCTTTTGCTCCTAAGCTCTTTTGTCTCGCTCGCACGCACGCTCGCCGTCATACCCTTGGCCAGCCTGCGCATTTGCTCAAGCTAGCTTGCTCTCACTCACACTCTAACAGCGCGGCGTTGTGTCTCTTTCGCACTAGCTGCTCTACTGTTTCCTGCAAAAAGTATTCACAAAAAAAAAGGAAGCCATTATAAAATTTTCCTCTTTTGCTGTTTGTGTGTGTGTCAGTGTGAGTGTGTTTATGGGGGAATTTATTAAAATGCTGATTACTCGAATTGCACCCCTGCAGTGTCACTGTGTGTGTCACTGTGTGTGTCACTGTGTGTGTTAGAGTAAGGGCTGCTCGTCGTCCCTCGTCCTTCGTCTTGGGGTTGCTCGCTTTATCCTGGCTATATCCTGGCTTTCTATATTGGCAGGCAAAGAACTAATTCGTGGCCCATTTGTATTAGGCAGTTTTGATCCGACAGGTGTTCAACTGCTTGATTTTGACAGCCGAAACAGAATTTTTTTCCTGAACTGCTTGGCTGATATGAAAATCAAGCAGGTGTTTTTGGTACTTATGTAACACTTGAACTGCCTAAATGATGGCTGTGGTTAATCAAATGTATCTTAGATAAATATATCTTTATCTTAGCTTATGTAGTTGGGCTATAATTAATTTACTTATTACTGTAGTTTTTCCTATTTACTATATTAGTAACGAATCATCACTGAAAGTATCTTCAGCTAGCTTACACTGCACAGTGGTCGTAAAGGTGAAATTTGAGTATAAAGTCGAATAATTTTAAATATGGCAAGGAAGTCAGTCAAAGTTACCAGATTCTATTTATTGATAAAAAAAATTAAGTAATAGGCATGTCTGTAGAATAAAAACTATAAATAAATTTAGGTTTTTATAATCATTAGCAGACCTTTAGCATATGGTTAAGTATTTCGTGGAGCAAAAGTTAAGAGATGCCCATTGTTACTTGCAACTTATTATGTCATTTTTATTTATTGAAAATTACACATAGGGAAATAGCCAAATTACCACTCGACCAAGGAGAATGTCATATAGTCAATAATATTCGGTTCCAGAAATAAAAGACCTTTTAAAGAGCCTTTTTTTACGTATTTGTTCTACCGATTTCCGAATTTTTTAACTGTTTTTTTACAACTGACGAATGACAAGGACGTGTATTCCCATGTACTACGGTTGGTCAATGCGGGGAGGAAGGGTTACAAAACTGTATTGATTGGCTGACGTAATTTGGGTAAAGCCCCGTGCTAAGAGAAACCAAACTGAACAATTTTTTCGTATTCCTTTTTGCGTGCTCCCTTAAAATATTTTTTCTTGTTTTTGTCAATATTTCCCCGTATATTTCCGATAAATTTTATACGAATTTTCGATTTCAGCTTTGTTTTCGAAAATTGAATAGGAATGTCTTTAGCTTGATAGCAATTGCTTTTTATACCAAACACTTTATAAACCATTATAGAGTTTAATCATTCGTATTCTTTTAAGTATTAAAGTACAAGGCATCAAAAAATTGAAGATCTCAAAATAAATATAAACCGTTCTTACTTGGGAATTACTAAAGATAATAACATGATAGAGAGTTTTATGTATTTTTTAAGATCTACCCTAAAATGGCAAGGGGTTGGTTAAAAATAGAAAAAACTGAGTTTTGTAACTTTGGCGACCTCTACCGCCAAAAATACGAACTTTTGGGTATACCATCCATTACAAATAAAATTTTTAATTCGATTTTGAACATTTTTTTCCTTGGAAATTTTTGTATATGACTTATGGAATTCGAGATAAATGGCCTCAAATATATGCCAAAATAACGAAAAATTCTACGAGGGAAGAAAGTCACCATTTTGGTTTTAGGGTGGTCCTTAACACATTTAGCCAGAGAAATTCCCGCATGAAATTTTTTCCTGGTCAAAACCTATTTTTACTGTACAAATGCCCCAATACAATTTTTTTAGGATTGCAGCAAGATCCTTGATGATAGTTTTTTTGCTCACTTAATCATAATTTGAAAGTTAATTCTCACTTACGTTTTAATATCGCCAATGTTATCCCTGTAAATAGAGAAAATGTATTTTTAATTTTGTTGGTGTATATGTCCTGTAATGCACTAATAAAAAATTACATACACGATCAAAAAATTAAATTCATTTTGGCGTCTATGCTATTTTTTGGTCAAAAAAAAAATTAGAATATTTAAATAATTCCGAATAAATGGATTCAATACTAATTTTTGTTTTAAAAAGAAACCGCTAATATATAACTTTAGTTGGCGTAAATATAATCTAATAATATCAAAGAATATTTACAAAAGTATTTCATTATAAAATTCGTACATTTTTGAACCCATTTCGCTAATTCGTTTCAATTCCCCTTGCAAAAAAACAGCCGGTTTCAAACCACATAAAAAATTCAATTTGATGCAACTGAAAGCACCAAACATTCGATTTCAATATGAATAAAATTTCGGATTCGTTTGTATATAAGCCCTAGTGCACAAAACTAATACTTTTTAAAATAAACTGCTAAATCAGTTTTAGAACATAAGAAATGTAAATTTCTCAAAATTTTCTCTACGCCTTTTTTATTAAATATTTAAAATTTACTCTTTGCAATAACATGCTTCTAGCTTATAAAAATTTTTACCTATTTCGTCCACTGTGCAGCGAGAGAAACTTTAGAATTCTTTTACTTATTGCTATTGTTATGACTATTTTAAAAATCATAAAATTCATATTTAAATTGCATGAAATTAATTTCAGAGCCCAGAAGTTAAATTAATAATCAGATATTTTTTAAATTTTAGCTCAGTTTAGCTCAGTGCTTAAAATGAAAAAGAATATAAGAAAAAAAAATACAACTTAGTCTTATAAATAATACTTTAAGCTATATAAGCTGTTCATATTTCTCCTGGGACAAATTTTCTACGATTCGGATTTCAGAAAGATAATGTTTCCAAAAATACGTCACAGTGTTGCAACAGTTATTTAGATCGAAAAAATAGGACCCTAAAATACTTAGTGTGGCAATTATCTGATCTCAATCCTTTCTAGCTTTTGTAGATGAATCGTCAAGCAAAAAAAAAGTGTCCAACCTTATTAAAATCACTTTGGGAGATCCCGAAGCATGTGTGATAAGCAATTAGTGCTCCCATCCAATTTCTTTCATTCTTTTTACACACAAACTTATTAAGTTCGAAAAATGTTGAGTTAACACATGATACAAATGTAGGTATACCAAATGCTTAATTTATTTTTTAAAGTATAGGGTGGCCCATCCGATGGTTTTGTAGTTAAACACTCATAATTCAGAACGTATCCAAAATCGGTGGAGTTTTAGTCATGAATCGTTGAACCAACTCCGTCTCCAGATATAAGATTAAAGATACAAAAATCGTTTTTTTCCAAATAACAGTTTACCCTAAATTTAAAATGCTTCCTAGTGTTCGAAAAAAATTTAAGGCGTACAATTCTCTAGTAGATCGGCATACTGCATATTCTTCTTGGAAAGTTGGGAGTGCTTTGATGCGAAAAATACATAAAACTGCGTCTTTTGGCGTTGCCTTCTGAATACTTTATCTCGGGATGGGTCAGTTATATGGAATAATTTTCTCTAACGATTTTGTAGAGAATTTTATGCCTTACAATTTCACCTTAAATATCTGGAGACGGCGTCATTATACTTATTGCTACTCTTAAAGTTAATCTTAAAATGTTAAAACGATTAATCTTGTCAAGTTTCAACTTATTATCTTTCGATTCCAAAGAGTTATGCTTATTTGAGTACTATGTACTATGGCGAACATGCGAACCATCACAAAATTCTACAATTCTAAGAGTTACAAGCTTTTTATTTATTTATTTTTTGTTCTCAGTGAATTTCCATTATTTGCCCCAATTTTTTGGAAAATATACGAATAAAAAGCCATTTACAAACAAACCAACAGATGGCCCACCCTATAAAGCTTCCACAAGGGTATTTTAATTTTCATTCTACATTTTTTTATAGTTTTACTAAAATATTTTCAAAATTGTTGTACATAGTATATAACCAATAAAGAACCAATCGGTTGAAAAAAGTTTTCATGCACTTGTTCGTTGGTTTTACCCTTCCTTATAGAGATATCTTAAGAATTTATGATTCGGAAGATTTTAGGTTTTGTCAAATTTGATCGAAATAAATATAAAAAAATGGCGGAAGTAAAGTCGGGCGCGGACGACTTTAGGATACCCTGTACCACTAGCTTGTAATAAAGTCCGATTTCTTCACAAAATACCAAAAACAGAAGAATTTTTAAGGAAACATTTTTTTTTACCGATCGTTTCTATGGGAGCTATATGATATAGTCAACTGATTTCGATCAAATTTGACACAGTGCTTTTATACAATAAAAAAATTTTTAAAAAAATAAAAAACATCTGAATGCCGAATTTAGTTCAAATATCTTTACATACAAACGAAACACAACAAATTTTGTATTTAAAAAGTTTTTTTTTTGACCGATTATTAGTCCTATGGGAGCTATATGGTATAGGCTACTGATTTTAATAAAATTTGGTGCAATGCTTAAGACATAAAAAACTGACAAGTGCCAAATCTAATTCCAATATCTTCAGAAATAAACGAAACAACAAATTTTGTTCAAAAATCGATTTTTTGGAAGCTATATGATATAGTCAACCGATTTTGTTCAAATTTGGCACAATGCTTAACTACTCTAAAAAACTGCTGAATGCCAAATACGATATCTTTATTAAAAAATTAAATATAGTGAATTTTGTAAAAAAAAAGTTAATTTGGCCGTCGGTCCTATGGGAGCTATATGATATAGTCAACCGATTTTGATTAAATTTGGTTCAGTGCTTGGGAACTATAAAAAACTTTCGAATGCCAAATTGGTAACGATATCTTCATAAACAAATGAATTATCCATCTTAAACTTTTATTTTTTTCGAGATCGTCTAAAACAATCCCTATGGGAGCTATATAATTTAACCACGATACCAAAAAAAAATAAAATAAGCTTGTCTCCTATGGAATAATATGGGATCTAATGTGAAAGTTTGGTTACTATAGCTAGTAGTAGTAGTAGTAGTAGATGTTTTTTAGAATACCAAATTTGGTTACGATATTTCTATAAACAAACGAATTATTTATCTAAAACTTTTATTCTTTTTCTAGGTCGTCTGAAACACCCCTATGGGAGCTGTATAACTTAACCCCGATATTAAAAAAATAAATTAAGCTTGCCTCCTATGGAATAATATGGGATCTAATGTGAAAGTTTGGTAACTCTAGCTCTTACCATCTCTGAGATCTAGGCGTTCACACGGACGGACAGACGGACGGACAGACGGACAGACGGACGGACGGACGGACGGACAGACGGACAGACGGACATGGGTATATCGACTTCTCTATTCACCCTGATCATATTTTAGGTAACTTTGGGGTGTCTCCGACGTCTCCTTCTATATGTTACATACATTTTCGGCTTGCACAAACTTAATATACCCTTGGTACCATACGGTACAGGGTATAAATATAATGAGAAAGACTAAAGAAGTCGATATAGACAAGTTCGACTGTTGGCTCATCAATCCGCATAAATAAACAAATCTTAAAGATGAAAAGAGGTTTGGACCTTTATTTTAATTTTGAATTTGTATTTTTTTCAGAGTTTTCACTGAGGCAAATATTATTCAAATCGGCTTGCGATAACAATATACCATGTAATCCATAAAGGATCTATCAGTTGAATCAGATTAAGAACTGGTTCGTTGGTGTTACGCTTGTTTATACAGATATCCAAAAAATTTATGATTCGGAAGCTTTTAGAAGTTGTCGAATTTGATCGAAATAAATATAAAAATACAATCAGGAAGACTAAAGAAGTCAATATAGACAGGCTCGTCTGTTGGTTCATAAGTCCACATAAATAACGAAATCTTAAAGATGAAAAAATATTTGGCATTTTATTTTTAATTTTGAATTCGTTTTTTTTTTCGAGTTTTCACTCTGCCAAATATTATCAAAACCGAGTTGCGATAACAAAGTAAAATCCATAAACTATCAATCAGTTGAATAAGATTAAGAACTGTTTCGTTCGTTTTATCCATGTTTATACAGATATCCTAAAAATGTATGATTCGGAAGCTTTTAGGAGTGGTCGAATTTGATCGAAATCGAGTGATTTTTGTTGTCTATCTGTTGATTTTTTCTCTAGCAAATATCATCTGTAATTGTTTTTACACTCAAATGATTCTTGATGTTTGTAGTAAAAAATTTCAAGATCAAAATGTGAGTTTGTTGAGGTTCACTCCGAAAGTCTCACAGTAGCTCCTTAAAGTGCAACGTCTTTGTCTTCGCAATCTCTCCCAAAACCCATTCAGTTTTGAACATTTGTGGCACCTGCTGCATTCATCATCTACCACAAGTTCCGGATTCCACTCACTTAGTGTTGCCTCAAGTGGCAGCTAACGAGAACAATTCCGAAAAAAAAACGAAAATTGAAATTCGAAAAATTTTGTGCAAAACTTGAAGTTGATTTGCTTTGGTGATTTGTGCGCTCTGACAAAATTATATCTAACGAAATCTAGATTTCAATGCAATTTTGGTTTTTAATATTTTTTTATTTTTATTTTCTACGTTTTCTCCATATTTTTTTCGGAGTATGTATTTTTTTTTTTTTCGTTTCTTTTTTTTGCATGCAGTCAGTTGATTATGGCGTTATGGGAATTGAGTTTGGGAATTATGATGCGTGAAATGTTTGAGGGTGTCAGGGAGGTGGGTGATGGGTGACACCTCCCTCCAACACATACATATGCAAATCTCGTTAGTTGTCGTTAGCGCGAGTTGCCACAAAATCAAATGAAACGTAACGAAAAAGTTGAAATTGAATTTTTCAAACTTTTTTTTTTTTTCGTTTTCTATGCATGGGTGAAAACCCCATAAACAGTTTTTCTACAATGACATATTAATTTCAAATGTCTAAAGTGCTTGACAAACTGTGCACACACACAGATACTCACACATACACACACCCACACAGATACATACAAGTGCACTTCAGTTGTTGCCACTGTTTAACGAGTTGCAACAGGGACACGGTAGAAGAAACGGCAGCAACTCATTCATTATACGAAGATTTGCAGTATTATGGCCTCGTTTGTGGAATGAATGTTTTTGGCCTGGGTCTGGGGTCCGGGGACTGGAGCGCTTCAGAGTCCGCCCCCAGGCCATGCCAAGTACTCATCAAATTTTTTCGAAAATTTGCATTAAGTGAAGTAGTCATCAGTTATCAGCATCAAATACAACAACCTCATCATCTTCGTCAACAACGTCATCATCTTCATCATCTTTGTCATCATCTTCATCATCTTTGCCGTTAGCGTCGTTAACCAACGCAGCAAATTTGAATTCAATAGCTGGGCGCAGCAATCCGCGCATCCTGCGCTGCTCAAGTATGGGTGGCAACCAACCAGGACGTCTCGTTTGGAGCAGGGTGGCAACGCCAGTTGGCGGCATTGTTTGTGCGACAAAACTCAAAACTCAACCTCATTTAGCCCAGAAATATGCCAGCAGCCAGCAGTCGGCAGTCGTCAGTCCTTCTGTTTACCCACTCCCAAAAGCGCCACCTAGTCAGCATCATCATCATCTTCGTCGTCGTCAACGTCCTCGGCATAATAGACCCAGCTTGGGTGGCATTGCGCTTCAGTTGCTGTTAGTTTGAACGCAAAATCAGCGACATTATAATCGTCCTCATTAACGTTGCGCCCTACTCGTCCTCGTGCGCTGCGTTAATATCCTGGAAAACCTACCTCGTCAACTTATCAACGTCATTAGCGAAAGCAGCGGGGGAAATACGATAAATCTCATTGAGTGAGTTGGTTGAGCAGAGCGCTTCAGTGCTCCATGATAATAGGAAATCTAAAGTAGGCAGCTGCTGTTGGGCAACAAGCTTGAGATCCTTGAACAGAAAGGGTTAAATGCAGCAAAGATGAGAAACTGAAAAAAGTAAGCAGCTTAAGAATCAAATAGTTTAAAAGTATTTTGGAAAGATTCTGCAAAGTTTGATAGTTTTGGAAGATGATTAAAACATGTTAAGGAAATATGTGAGCTTGAGTTAAGATGACTCTTACAAATTCGCAGAAGTTTCAGAGAGCAGACAAAAAAGAGTTTTGATGTTGAGTATGGAAAAGAGCAATATACGATTGTGGGATGAAGCGAAAATATAACATACTATATACGAATGTTCCGCAATATTTTTCGTAAAGATTCTCCATATAGCCATTCATCGCATCTTCAATCATCTTGCGATATATGAAGGCTCTGCAATATTTTTTGTATAGATTCCGCAAAGTCGTATTCTTTTTAAAGATGATCTTATTATCACGATATACGAAGGTTCTGTAATATTTTGTATATAGATTATTTAATAAACGGGGGTTGGATCAAGGGTAATTGGTCTACGCCATAAGCTTTCAGCAAGTTGTGATCTACGCTATCCAATCCGCAATCTGATTGCCGAATATATTGCCGCAGAGATTGAGAAGACTTCCGATGAATGCTCCAAGAAGTTTAAATATGGTTATATGGCTAAACATATGCTGGAATGTGAGAATCGCATGGTACAATGCAAAAACCAACCCTCGGGTTGTCCCTGGGAAGGCAGTGTTAAGCAACAACAACAGCATGAGCAGTGTTGTGAAATGCGCTTGAAAAACGGCGCTGAACTGCTGCAGCACATTTAACTTAAACCCTCTAAGTAGCCTGGTATCCATCTGTCAAATCACAAAACGTCAAATTTTTTCATTCGTCATCGCATCGAGTCGTGTTTTCCAAACAAAAATTAAGTAAATTACAAAATTTTAGACATGTCCGGATCAGCGCTACCTCGACTCACAGCTGAATATAAACAGCTGCTACTTGATGCACCCGAAGGCATCAACGCTAGTCCCATCACCGATGAAGATTTCTGCACATGGAATGCGCTCATCACCGGACCGCATGGTACATGTTTCGAAGGTGGCGTTTACTCTGCTGTACTTGTTTTCCCGACCGACTACCCCATGAGACCACCCGAAATGCGAATCACTTGTGACATCTTTCATCCCAATATCTTTGTGGACGGACACGTTTGCATTTCCATATTGCATGAATATGGCGATGATCCCATGGACTACGAACTACCTCGGAACGTTGGTGTCCAGTGCTGAACCATTGAAAAGATTTCGCTAAGTGTGCTGAGCATGTTGGCCGATCCCAATGACGATTCTGTGGCAAATCTGGAGACAGCTGTGATGTGGCGTGATAATCGTCATCAATTTAATGAAGCTGCTCAACGTTTGGCGCGCAAGACTCTCGGACTTAGGAACTAGATGACGTTGGAGGATTTGAGCCACAAAATAACAACCAAAGATGTTTTTTTGAAAACAATTTACTGGTTTTCTTAAAAAATATTTTATTAAGTGGACATTTATGTATTTGGTCTCTTGTGATATTGAGTTGAGAATAATTGGCGAGAATGGCGGTTTTTGGTAAACTTCCATTCTTGCCAGTTCTTCTCGAATTCACAATATCACAATTGACCAACTGCATTAATGGCCATTTAATTTTTATTTATCTTAAACAAATGAAGAAAAGACTCAAAGACTCGCTTATGAAATTTAATAAACTATTTTTGTTGGAAGAGAAACTTAATGCAAGTTTTTAATTTTTTTTAAGTAAAGGGTTTAGATTTGGCTTAAAAGCGCCTTTTGTATTATTTACCACGAGATTGTTGAGTCAGAGCGTAGAAGGGTTGGACTTTTGGAGTCCTTTCGACAAATCTTTGAATCATTTATAGTACTAAAAATAGGTTTTTAACAGGAAAAAATTGCATGTTGGAATTTCCATTGTTTAATTTTTTAGGTACTATCCCAAACGTCTAAAACCTAAAAGGGGACCTCCTCCTTATGTTCAAAATTAAATTAAATAAATTTTGTATGCTCCAGCATGCTCATACATTCAGGCGGTAGAGGGCGCCAAAATAACTAAAACGCCGTTTCTATACCCTGTACCGTATGAGTACAAAGGGTATATTAAGGTTGTGCAAAGGGTACTCCTGGGGTGCTGTTGTCTTCGATGGTATTCTGTTATCGGCAGCCTCAGCAGTCAATTCCTACTCTTACCTCCACGTGGTGGATGCACCCTGGTTATCTGAGGAATCTTGATGAATATACGGTGACCAACCCGTGTGGAAATCTTGATTAGAGCTAATAAAAGAGAAAGCTCTCATTTTTTAGGCCATTCCAACATACCATTGATCTAAAGGATTAAAGAGAGTACGCATTGAAAGGCGGATGAATTACATCGTTAATCAACGGCAATCTTTGCGTAGTTTGTAGCGTCTGCTCGCCAGGTTAGGCTGACTGCAAGTGGGCGTCTGTCTCGGATCGAACGGCTGCTCTACAAACGAGTTAAGCGTACCGTCCTTGGCCCTCATCACCCATCGACTTTAGCACCAATCGATGTTCAAGCATGGAAAGTAACAACCATGGAAACACTACTCCAAGAGGTTATCGTCTTTACTATGAGAAATCCGTCCTGCTTTGGCAGCTAGCACAAGGATTTTGGAAGTGCCAAATCCACGCGAAGATATCACGATGTATGAAACCAACATCATCCAAAGGTGAGGCCCTATGCTCCACTGGAAGTCGAGGATGGCAAGAAGAAGCAGCAAACCGAAAATGTATGTAACATATATTGTAAAAGGAGTTGCTCAGAGACCTCTCAAAGTTACATAAATTATGATCAGGGTGACTATAGAAGTCGATATACCCATGTCCGTCCTGTCCGTGCGTCCGTCCATATGAACGCCTAGATCTCAGAGATGATAAGAGCTTGAGCAACCAAACTATTGACATTAGATCCCATATTATTCCAAAAGAGATAGGTTTATTTTGCGTTTTTAATATCGGGATTACATTGCATAGCTCCAATAGGGGTGTTTCAGAGGACCTTAGGAAAAACCCAAAAATTCTTTTGTATGAAGATTATCGGCACTCAATATTTTATTTTTTATAGTTCGCAAGCACCGTACCCTACTTTGACCAAAATCGGTTGACTATATAATACAGTTCCCATAGGACCGATCGGCCAAAATAACTTTATGATTAAAAAACTCGCTATATTTTGTTTTATAATAAAGATATCGTAACCAGATTTGGCTTTCAGAAGTTTTTTGGAGTTCCCAAACACTGCACCAAATTTGATCAGAATCGGTTGACAATATTATATAGCTCCACAGGATCAATCGGTTAAAAAAAACGTTTTTCGAAAAATTCGATGTGTTTCGTTTGTTTATGAAGATATTGAAACTAAATTGGGCATTCACAAGTTTTTTAAAGTATCCCAACCAGTACACCAAATTATATCGAAACTTTGGTTGGCTATATCATATAACTCCTATAGGAACGATCGGACAAAAAAACTATTTCTGGTTCAAAATTCATTTTTTATGTAAATATTTTCTATATGTACATATATATTTCCCCATTTATTAACTGCTTTTGATCTTATTGTGGGTAACTTTGAATCTTTACAAAACTTATATACTCCCCAACTTATGTACCCCTTAAGGATATCAGCTCTAAAAATTAAACTTTCCTCTTAAGTTGGATCGTTTCCACAATCTAGAGATCTTTTCACGATTTAATTAGTCAGAAGCTAATAGGCCATCTCATGGTTTAGAAATTCTTTCCAAATATTTTATTTTAGCTTCTCAAGAAGTTTCCAAAATGGAAGACAGTTCAAAGTCGCTGCGATTTATTCGCCTTGAGCAAGCTACTATCTAAAAAGCTTGTTGAGTTTTCTCAATTGATAATGCGCTTCACTGAGTACTACACACACATACACACACAGACGATTGCACACAGATACAAAGTAGGCAAAAGATACAGATACATATATATTTATATACTATATATATACTTGCAGTTACAAATACATATATCGAACGTTATAGACGAAGCCAGTCAATTCAAGAAGACAATTTTCTATTGGCAGTCAGAGCCCAACAATTTAGCCAGAGAGGGGGCTAGGGAAGGAAAGAAAGGACTAAAGGGCAGGCAAGTACAACAGTATTACGTTTGAGTGGGTTAAGGGACGAGGGGGCACGAGGGCAAAGAAAGCAAAGCAAAAGCAAATTGATGATTTTGCTGATGACAGTTGGCAACGCAGAGCAGTGCCTTATGCCTTTATACATATATATGTATATACCTTATATATATATATATATATATATATATATATGTGTGTATATATATATATGTATATAAACCAAATGAAATATTATTCTTATTTATTATTATTATTTTTTTTATTATTATTGCTATATTGTTGCTGTTAAGTGCTGCTTCAAGGGGTTGTGTAAATTATTCAGTTTAATTCTGGTATTATTTACCCACCCCTGAGCCGCCCTTGCATCATCCATTTTGTTTTGCTTCTTTTGCATTTTTTTTTGCACACAGCTTCGTTTTTTGTTTTGTTTGTTTTGTTTCCATTGCGTTTTATTTTGATTTCTTTTTTTTTTTGCAGTATTTATTTTCGCTTTGCTCTTGTTTGTTTGTGTAAGTTGATTCGCTTTGGGTGCTCATATTTCGCTAATGGCTGCCTTCCTTTTGTTGTTGCTGCTGTTGTTGTTGCTGTGAAGTGCGGTGGGTTGGTCCCTGTTTTTGTAATGCGAGGGGGGCGGGCAGGACTGCAAGGGCTGCACACAGGAAATCATTATGGCGCACAACTGCAATGATGAATTACATTGACTGCGCTCATCGTCCTTTTTACAAGGAGTATACCCTTTACAAGTGGGTATGTCTGAACCGGCTGGAGTGTTTGGAACGCATAGCGAAAGAGGTGTTGAAAATATCAGGAAAAAAATTTAGTCTTATGTTGGTGTTTATCTGAAGTTATTTTGTAGAGATTTAAGGTGGAAAACGGAAATTTCGTTTATTCAGAATTTTTTTATACTTTTGATGGTGAAAAGTGAAAATATGCGAAAAATTTGGTTTCCATTTTCTTAAAGAGCTTACTCTAGAGATAGTTTTATACAAATTTTGCATATTTTATTTAGAATGTATGTTATAGCTTTCAGTGTCTCAAACGTGAAGGTCATTATCATTTATAAATTATACGCTTTCGGTGAGCAAAGTTTCTCACGAGCCATTTTACAAGGAATTCTGATGTGGTACAGAATATTGAATACTGAAAAACTGATTTCCAATATTTCTTAAAATTAATTTTCTCAAAGCTAAGTACTAAATTTGTTATTTTGCCGAATGCTCCCTTTCAAGAACATCTTTAGAATAATAAGCTAAATTAATAGGGCTGCCTGAAAGAAACGTTTTTGGAAAATTGTTAAGCTTCAATGATTAGATAAGCCAAGATCGATTTTTGAAAAGCTTTTTTGCCTTTGCGAAGAAGTTCTTCACAAATGTAAGTCCTCAAATTAAATGGTAATTTGAAAGTATAGATACTAAATTTATAATGCGTTTGAATGATTTTTTAACAAAATTTAAGCGCATTGTATTAAATAAATACCCTGCTATTTGAATTATAATTATATTGAATCTTTTAAAGAAACAAACATCCAGAAATATTTTAATGTACACCTGGGCTCAAAAGATTTTTGAGTACATGTTTCATTTTAATTCTATATATTATATATAAAAGAAAGGGGTGTTAATTTCACTTTTTATAACTCAATAACGGATGAACCGATTTGGCTGAAAATTGGTGGAGGGGTGGCTTAGAACCAGGAGACGCACAAAGGATACTTTTTATCGCATTCGATCAAACTTTAGCAGATGCTGCTCATCCATATCAAATACGTTTTCTATTTGCAATTATTTTGGCAACATGATTTCCATCAAATCAACCTGAATGGTGGATAAAATATCAAGATTATTTTATCAGAAGATATTTTGTTTCGGGTACGTCAAGCAAAATGTAATCCAGTGATGGAATTTACGACGGAAGTTTACAATGAAGCTTTAATTCATATTGAAGATCTATGCTTGGCGATAGCTAATGAGGCATAAGGACAATTAGGAATGCCGTCTCCTAATTAATCAATGCATGATGTATTTCAATTAGAAGAAATGCAACGAATCAAATTAATTATCAATCTAATCATACTGCTCAGGATCGTGAAGATCGCAAAGAACGTGAAAGAATTCGGTAAAGACAGACCCGTGAAGCGCGACATTCGACTTATAATGGTGCAAGTTTAAATCAGGCTGCAAACCAATCTAAAAATCGTATATTTTTCCAGATAAGCTAACTAGAGAATCTTACGATGTTTATTCACTTTGAGAGTATTGAAAAAGTTTGGGCAGGATAACATCTGCCGGGCTCACTAGTTATATTTAAAATTAAATTTAATCAAATATACAAAGAAATTCGGCATAAATTTTAGTTTGAATTTATAAAATAAAAATAAATTATTGAAAATTGTTAAAAATGTATTATTGATATTTTTTTTTTATAAACTAATATCATTAATTAATTAAAATTGATTACTATCGTTTTTGTATAAAAAATAAGTAAATGTTATTAAAACATTATATTTTGTATCCTTTTTTTGTAATAAATAAATTGCTTATAATATTATAAATATTAAAAAAAAGGATGTTAAGCGCTGGTTTTTTCAATAAATAAATTTCCTTTTTATTATAATGAACTCACATTAATTTATTTATTGTATAAAAAGGATATTTGTTAATTTGTTCGAATCCATTTTTTAACACGTTAAAATAAATAGCTATCGTTATTATGAAATAAATAAATTTATTTTATTAAATTATTATAAAAAAATGCTTTGATGAATTTTTATTTATCTTATTTTGTATTAAATAAATAAAAGCTATAATAATATCATAAATAAATGATTTTGTTTTTTATTTAAGCGCATGTTTTTAAAATAAATAAATATAATTAATTTATTGTATAAAAAGAATATTTATTAATTTTTTTTTAATAAAATAAATAGCATATATTGATTTAATATAAAAACATTAATTTATAAAATAAAATGCATCTTTGAAGATTTTAAAAAATTAATTATTAAATTTTATTTTACACATAAATGTATTAAACTTTTATTTAAAGCCAATTAGCTTCAAAATTAATATTACATTTTTAATTTAGAAATATATTTTTTTTTTACTTTTTATATTTTAAAAAATTATAAAATGAGAATTATTGCTTAATTTTTAAATTTAGAAAACTATAACATTACAATTTATATTTTCAGGTCAAAATATTTAATTTTTTTTTAAATAATTAATTAATTTTTTGGTTAACTATATAAAACAAACAATCTTTCAAAGAATGAAATGCTTTCAAGCTTTCAAAACAATTTTAATGGATCTTACAATCATTTTTAATACAAGTTAAATAGTTTATAAAACGAAAATCGATTTTAGCGAATGAAAAAAATATTAATTAAAAATTTAAAAAAATAACAAAACTAATTATAAATTCATCTTTTCTGGTAAGAAAATAATCGTTAAAAAATTCCAGATGCCTACTTCTGCACATAAAAACGCATATAAAAAATGTTTCATTTAAGAATATTCTTGCCATTGCGTTATTAAACAAATTTTTTTTTTTAAATTTAATGTACCCATGTAAATTTTATATTTTATTTATTTATTCGTCGTTAAAACTTGCAGCTATATATGAGTATAGTATATACTCAACTTCACTTCTATGTATATAGATACATACAAATTATATTTTTAGCAAAAGAGCCAATTTTTTTTTAAATGTTTAAATTGAACATTGTGAAGATAAAAAATAGTTATATTAATTTAAAATTATATTTTCATTTTAAAAACTCGTCAGCTTCTTATATAGCTCAACTTTATTCCATATGTAGAAAAAAATTTTATTTAACATTAAAAAAAATACAAACTTTTTAAATTTAAAAAAAAATATACTAATTTAAAATTATTAGAATTTTTTATAAATTGTCTTTTCTTTTTTTATATAAATAAATAAAATGTTATACAGTCATATTAATGTTTATAAGCCAATTTATAATATTAATAAAAAAATTTAAAAAAGTTCATGTGAGTTAAAATATAACTTAATGTCTGATAGGCGCTTTTTTTAAGATAAATTTTCGATAAAATTCAAATGATTTTTTTATTTAAAAATTAATTGCGGTTATTCGATTTGTGTTGTGTAGTCGAGGTAAATATTTTTAGGAAAATAGTGCCCAATAATAAATTATAAAATAATTAAAATAAAAACTATACATTTGGAAGTAGGGAATTTGAAAATTATTTAATATATTTATAATATAATAAAAACTTCAATAGAAAATTTGTACACCAAAAAAAACAAAACGGTTTACAGTTAAAATAAAATAATAAAAAAAAAATCCGTCATATTTATATTTTTAAAAGTAGTTGTAATACTTCTTTGTTTTTTTAACGAACTGAAATGTTCAATAGAACTCTGCTCATTATTGCAGGGTATTCACAAGTGGGTGGCCAACAAAATTTACTTTTAATTCTTTTTGCTTATTATTTTATTTTTTATCAAGCTACGACTCATTTAAAATTGAATTTTAAAATTTAGCAATTTTTGAAATAATCCTTAATGAATTGACTTACTCAATTGATTGTCCTGTTCCAACACAGCCGCCATATATCTATATATACAGCAAGCATTAGTATATAGTAAGTGTATATATATACTACATATATACATTTGTGCGATTAGAGTAAATTCCTTTGCTGTCAACTTTAACTAAGTTGCAATCACAACAATTTCGAGATTTTAATCCTTGGACAAGTGCAATATCAACAGCAAACATTAAAATCTCTCTCGAATGGAAAATTGAAAATCCATTTAAAGCAATTTCCTTGCACTCATTGCAAATCGTTCAAGGATGCTGTCAACAGCACGCCAGGACTTGTAGACACACATACTAGTACATAATTTTGCAGTCCTTGTACGTGCGTGTGTGTGTGGATGTGTGTGAAATGCATTATTGTTATTATGATTGCGCAATAAATATGGCGCAAGCAGCAGCAAGCAGTGGATACACTTGGAGAAAAATGCGTGCAAGAAGCGTGTAAAGGTTCTCTCTCTGAATTTGAATGAATGATAGGTCGTATCGAAGCTTATAAATGATTAGTATGTGGGAATATTTTTGACTATTAACCATAGATCTTTTTGCGAAGAAGCATAACCAATTTAACGCCAATATCTAAGACTGCTTATAGAACAATCTTCAAAATCAAGATAGTCAAAATTCCATGGTTCCTAAAAGTAGATTTTTTGGAAGATCCGCCTTATGGGAACTATATGATATAGTCAACCGATGTTAACAAAATTTGATACAGTGCTTTAAAAAACTTCCGATTGCCAAATTTTAAATGAAAGAATTTGGGATATTGGTTTAAAAAAAAAGTAGCTTCTTAATCGAAAGTTCTTTTTAAGCAATACATTTTTAAGTATTTACTATCCAAGCCTATAAGTGAGCTCATAAAGCTAATATTCCCACTTAAGTTGGTATATAAAAAGTCACAACAACTTCAAATCGGGTACATATAAAATAACTCCGATTAGCTATGGATCACAAATTTTTAAAAGCTTCCAAGATATAGAACAAAAAGCATGTTAATTTTGGTTAACAATTCTTAGTTTCCATATTAATTAATTTTTTTTTGTAATCCCGTGTTTTACATAATTTCATGTTTAAAATGTGTAACTGGCTTATTATGTCTTAAGAACTAATAAAATAACGTCTAAAAATGAACCAGTTAATTGTTTTGAAAAAAACATCTTTGTTTGTTACTTTGTGGCTCAAATCCTCCAACGTCATCTAGTTCCTTAGTCCGAGAGTCTTACGTGCCAAACGTTTAGCAATTCCATCAAATTCTTGACGATTATCACGCCACATCACAGCCGCTTCAAGATTTGCCACAGAATCGACATTGGGATCGGCCAACATGCTCTGCACACTAAGTAATATCTTTTCAATGGTCAGCACTGGAGACCAACGTTCCGAGGCCAGTTCGTAGTCCAAGGGATCATCGCCATACTCATGCAATATGGAAATGCAGACCTGTCCATCCAAAAAGATATTGGGATGAAAGATGTCACAAGTGAATCGCATTTTGGGTGGACGCATTGGATAGTCCGTTGGGAAAACGAGTTCGGCCGAGTAAACGCCACCTTCGAAACATGTACCACGTGGTCCGGTGATGAGCGCCTCCCATGTAAAGAAGTCTGCATCGGTGATGGGACTAGCGTAGATGCCCTCGGGTGCATCAAGTATCAGCTGTTTATAGTCAGCAGCGAGTCGACGTAGCGCTGATCCAGACATGTCTAAAATTTTTTTATATTCGTAATTATTTTTCTAGACGCGATGACGAATGCAAAAATTTGACGTTTGGTGATGTGACCAGGCTACATTCGTTAAGTAAAATGTACTTAAAAGTAAAATACTAGGTATACTAAATAAATACTACGGTTATGAGTAAAGTAGTATTTTCTATTAGTATTTTTCTGTGGTATTTTGATATATAAGGTTGTCAAAAAAGTCTTGCGGTATTTTTATTGAATTTTCAATTGTTCATAAAATTGGTTATAATAATGCGATTTAAGTCAAATATGCGCCGTTTTGTTCGATGACGAGTTCCCAACGAGATGCCAACTTCATAATGCCCCTCTTATAGAAGCTCGCTTCCCTATTGTCAAAAAACTCGGAGAGCCAATTTTCACAGGACTCTCTTGTGGACAACTTCCGATTACCAAGCGCGTTCGTCATAGACAGAAATAGGTGGTAATCACTTGGTGCGAGATCCGGACTATACGGTGGATGCAAAAGAACCTCCCATCCGAGCTCCCGGAGCTTCTGGCGCGTCACCAAAGATGTGTGTGGCCTGGCGTTGTCCTGATGGAAGACAATTCGGCCTCTGTTGATCAAAGATGGCCTCTTCTGCATGAGTGCTGCATTCAGCGTCCAGTTGTTGGCAGTACAGGTCCGAATTGAGCGTTTGGCCATAGGGGCAGCTCATAGTGGATGATTCCCTGCCAATCCCACCAAACACACAGAAGAACCTTCCTGGCCGTCAATCCAGGCTTGGTCACCGTCTGGGCAGCTTCCCCGCTTTTCGACCACGACCGTTTACGCTTCACGTTGTCGTAAGTGACCCACTTTTCATCGCCAGTCACCATCCGCTTCAAAAACGGGTCGATTTTGTTGCGATTCAGAAGCGGTCGCATGCATCCATACGGTCAAAAATGTTTTTTTGCGTCAAGTCGTGTGGCACCCATACATCGAGCTTCTTTTTCAATCCAACTTCTTCAAATGGTTTATAACGGTTTGATGACTCATGCCCAGCTCTTGGCCGATGCTACGGCTGCTACTGGCATAGTAGGTCTCTTTCGATCAATTCAGCGATTTTATCGCAATTTTCGACAACAGGCCTTCCGGACCGTGGCGCATCTTCGATCACCTCTGCACCAGAACGAAAACGTTGAAACCATCGTTGTGCGGTGGAAATGGAAACTGTATCGGGTCCATAAACTGCACAAATTACATTGGCAGCATGAGATGCATTTTTGCCTTTATCGTAGTGTTTGGCGACTATAACTCACGAACGACTAAAAGCAAACAACAATTAATCAAACACGTGTTAGCACGTGAAAAGAGCTTTCCAAAAAGCTCTAGCGTGAACCGATGCGACGAATACAACTAGAACTACGCGCTTGCAAAGACAAGCTTGCGGAAATACCGCAAGACTTATAATCAGTAAAGTGCCTTAGAGATATCGCGATTTAAAGAAAAGATTGTAAAATAAAAAAAAAAAATTGTGAATGCTGCAATTTTTTAGGCATTTTCAAATCGTTCCCGTGGTTATGGGTATATTTCAGGGATGCTCGATACCGGAAAAAAAACATAATCGAATTATTGAGTATTCCAAAAAACTCGATACAGATTCGATTGGATTCATCCATAAAATAAATCTATGTAGAACACGATACCGATTCGTTGCTCCCAAAAACGAAATATATATATAGAACGTATCTGAATCGACCATTTGACTTATAAAAAAATAATTAAACAAATTGGAGACATTTGCTTGATAAGGATAGCAACATTTGCTAATGATGATAATATATTGGGGTTATAAAATTAAACTAAGAATGATATAAACTTATTCCTATTGTATTTACATGTTTTTCACATAGTTTATTGCTGCGGTGTGGTTAATTTTACTTAAGGTGTTTCCTCCATTAGATTTTACAAGTGACGTCAGCTGAACCGGAAAATCACATTGGCAGTCAGCGCCTTCTTGCAAAATAAATTTCAAAAACCAAATCTAAGACGAAATTTATCTCGATACCCGATATCAATTAAATTGGCATTGGATCGCCGATTAATCAAGAAACAAAATATACCTAATTCTGTTTTTACATAATACGTTCCCTGAAAATTCCCGTAAAACAAATACGCGTAAAATAAGATACAATATCTTTATAAAAGAAGGGGATTGCTTCTTCGTTTGGAAATCCAACTAAAATGTAAATGAATGTGGAAATTTTTTTTGGTGTGCCAGTGTAATTAGCTATTAACCAATGATCTTTTTGGGAAGAAGCATGAATAATTAAACGCAAATGTCTTCAACTGCTTATAGAACAATCTTTAAACCAAATGGTCAAAAGTCCAAGGTCTGTAAAAGAAGATTAGTTTATACTCTGAAATAATACAAAATAATGAAGTTATTTGTTTTAACTGGCATCGCTGCATATAAAATGGTTCATCATTAATCGTTTTTTTTCGTGGGACTTGCACATTTCTATTCGTAATAATTCGGGTATTCACGCTTGCTGTTGTGCACTTTTGCAACAATAAAATGAGAAGCATTGAGTTTGAGCCCTCAGCTCTGCTTTTGCTCAACCCAGAGATTAGAGTTTTGGATAAGCTTTAAAATAAACTAAAGCACGCTTTCCAACACTACAACAAAGCAACAAATTGACAATACTGTCATTTATTTTTACCTTAGATTCCAAATACAGGCAAGCTTTGTATTTAGTGTAAAATAAATCAGTATAAAATAAAGTCTGAAACCGTCAAGAGCCGCTCTGAAAAATTTAAATATTATAGAAAATAAAAAATAAAAATGGTGCTTCGTCTCGCAGATTTGGAATATTTTAACGACTATGAGAGACTTATTGTGTTCTCACTGGACTCTTTTGGATCCCGCGCTGATGAAGACACAATCCTTCTGATGGTAAGTACGGCCATGGATGTGGAAAAGGAGAGCATCGCCTCAGACATCGAAGGAGCCATCTTTAGATTGGTGGCACTCGGTGTTTTAGCCACAGAAGGAGGTGAATTCAAGTTGACAGCTATGGGTAAGTTTATATTATGATACAAGTTGGAGTTTTTTAAGAAACTTTTTCATTGCAGGCGTTCGGTTGTTCCATTTGATTATTTTGAACATGGAAAATATGCAACATTAAATTACACTAAGTTTCTTTTTTTGGTTATAGGTAAGCATGTACATTTATGCTTTGGGTAAATGCATTTGAAGTATTCCAGGGGCTATCCTTCCAAATCCCTAAATAAGTTTTTGGAAGTAGCGACGTAGTTTTTAACGTCGATATACCGTCTTGCTTGGGATGCATTTGCGCAAGTTTACGAAATGCATTTATTTTCTACATATTTACTAATTTAGTCAAAACATCCGCAGTTCTTCTTCAAATTATAAAATGTTGTATTTTTTAATACACATTGTCCAGACTATTTATCCTGTAACATTTTTGATTTCCATAATCTTTAAAATACCCTGAAGCAACTCAAATGGTTCTTCTTCAGTGGATTGGACAGAAAAATCGACGGTTATCCTTTAAATGCTTAAAAAAAAATTACCAAAATATAAAATAAATAATGTAATATAGTCGCGGCGGTGCCCGAAAGTGCAATACCCTCTACCTTTTTTCGAAAAAAATTTTGTTTCAGATTCCTTCTAAGAACTTTCCAATTGAAATCCATTCTACATCCACAAAAAATGACTTTCACTTGTCTACGTCGATAAGCCCGAGACAATTGAACATCTGGAAATCAAGATTCGAAGAGTTATTGGTGAAATAAGTTACCAAATACTGTGGAAATTTTTTGAAAACTGGTATTCCGGATTGCGCCTTGTGCAATGACCTAAATCATATTTAAACATTAATGTCATAAAATATTCTGTCCAATAAAGCCCGTTTTATTGATATTAAAAATAAGTTTATTTGTTTTGAATGCCATGATTAATTCTTATGTATTCCCTTCCTGGCGTATCGATCTGCTCTAGATCAGATCTTATGATCACGAGAACTTTTTCACAACAAGAAATTTAGATGTCTTCTCCCAAGTCGGAAGACTTGGGCTGATGGCAGCATCTGTGGAAACCCCCGGTGGAAACAATGGTTCACGGATGGGTCCAAAACTGAGCGGGGTGTAAATGTTGGAATCGTTGGACCCAACAGCAGAAACTCTACCGCAATGGGCATCTGGCCTAGCGTCTTTAAGCGGAGATTCATGCCATAGAGATCTGCGCCCTTAGTATCCTTCTCAAGGGAACTAGGGGAGCAAACATATGCATTTATTCAGATAGCCAAGCTGCTATTAGGGCATTGTCATCCTGGAGCATCTCCTCCAGGATGGTTAAAGAATGCCATAACTACCTCCAAACCCTGTCCGCCCGGAACAAAGTCGTGCTATGTTGGGTGCCTGGACACTCGGGAGTGGATGGTAACGCGATCACTGACGATTTAGAACGACAGGGTGCCTCCACCCTGACTACATCTCCTGCGCTGTTTGTCAAAGCCATCATAAGCGCATGTGCTGCAGGAGAACATAGTAGATAATGGTTCTCCCTTCCGGGGCTTCGTCAAGCAAAAGTGCTTTTCAAACCTCTGGATACGATCAAGACAAAAGGTCTTGGCAGAGCATGAAAGGCTAAACCTTCTGGTAGCCTACCTATCTGGCCACCACACTGTTAGATATCATCTACAGAAAATTGGCCTATCGGACTCTTCAGAGTGCAGGTTCAGTCTAGAAGACGATGAAACCACCAGACATATTCTCTGTGACTGCCCCGCGCTGGTATGGGACAGAACCTGTCACATGGGAAAGGAACGGATTAGTCACTTCCATCTTAGGTCAATACCAACAAAAGACCTACTGCTATTCATGCGTGAAGCGGAAAGTCTTCTGCTTTAACTTAAGGGTATGGTACAAAAGATCTTTTGGTCGCAGTGCCCCATCTCTCTGTGAGGAACCCTTTTTCGGAAAAGAAAAAAAAAATTATGATTTGAGTTTGTGTAACTCCAATAAAAACACCCTTTATAGGAGGTTACTGCAGCTTACTTTACTCTCTGTGGTATCACTTAAGAGTCAGTTTCTCATAAAAAACTATCTTTTTATCTGCTTAATAGTATATTTATTATGATGTTCGCGGTTTAACATAGTTTCAATAAACGGGTTAAATAAAGAGGAGTAAGTGATTGGCTCAAATATCCTGTTCTAGGGCAGTCAGCTTCAGCCATCAGAATGGCTTCCAGGCATTACAAAAAAATGCCTCTGACGACAGTGGACTTCCCGGGACGACAAGTTCGTAGAAGATAAGCCAAATAGACCGTCTGCCATTGTGGATTGCTGCTGGCTTCGAATGCTTTCCCTCGGCTTTATCGGCATGGGAGACCCTACCGCCGGTAGCGCCCTCAGGATCATTGCACTTACTAGACCCCCTCACCACAAAACATTTCGCAATCTACGAGGAAATAGCGCTAATAAATTTTCATATTGATCTACAAAAATTATCACAGTGGATTTACTCGTTCAGGTCAGGTTTATCAAATAAAAGAACACCCTTTATGTCGCCAACCTCTTCAGATGCATTAGTTCCATATGAGAATCAATACAGAATTGCTTTAAATATCAAAATGCGACTTTCGATAGATATTTTGAAGCTGCTTATATTATACCACTGCTAATATATGAAAGTAAAAATATTTTTCTTTCATATGCAGTTTATTTTATGTAAATATCTTTATTCGTTTAGAAGTTATAAGCTTTGCAATACTTTTTGCCCTGCCATGCCGCTGTGCAAAACGAACAAACCCATTGCAGAGGCACAAAGGCAAAATTGCCAGACTAACTGCCGGACTAATAGCTTAAAATTTGAGCAAAAATGCAACACTTTTCTTTGTCAAGCATGGTGCATTGGGCACAAATGCATATTTTATTTTAGTGCACGTGCACTTTTGCACTTATGCCCAACAAAGTGAGTAACTATAAGTATTGATTCAGAAGAAGGCAAAAGTGCCAGACTAACTGCCGGTCTAATAGCTTCAAATTTTTGCAGAAATTAATCACTTGAAGTAGTCTAAGAGGTGCATTGGACTCATATGCATATTTTATTTTAGTGCACTTTTGCACCTTAAGTGCACAAAGCATAAAAGAATGCCCGAGCAGCAAATAGCAAAAAGTGCCCAAGCATTTTGTCTTGCATATCCAAGCCTACATAGTCGGCTAAAAACTATTTAAACTGAACATTCTTCACAAAAATTATTCAACTTAATAGGCGTCTACCCAAAACTTCAAATATTATAAAACTTCTCTCTATAGGAGCATAAAAATTCATAAGAAAATATTGGCTGCAAAAAAAAGTGTAAATCAAAATTGATTTTAAAACTTTACGAAATGGCTATAATGAGTATTTTATCACGCATGCGAATTATTTCGCCATTACTAAAGTTTACAAAAATTCCGGTGAAATTTCAAAAACGTTGGCTTGGCTCCAATCTGGCCTCCATGCTGCGTCCATTGTATGAGGCGGCTAATCCGGAAATACTGGGCAAGTATGAATATATACGCGAGACCAATGAAAATTCTCTGAAGTTATTGAACCAGTATTTGGAGTCCCTGAGCCAGAAAGAATATTCAAATATTGGCAATATGAAGTATTTGAAATTCTATTTGCGCGGCACTGAGCCGGGTGAGATTTTTCGCGTTGTGGAGATCAAAGTGGATGGAAAGATAATCAACCCCGAGGAAATGATACAGAATATCTTGAAGACTTGTCGATTTAGTGAGGCTACTGAAGTTAAAGGCAAGGAGGAAGGTGGAACGGGAGTCGAAGCCGGAACTGGAGGTGAAGCTGTAGCCGAAGCCGAAGCTGGAACTGAAGCCGTAACTGGTGCTGAAATTAGAGACGGACTAGGAGCTGGAGGTGGAACTAAAGCTGGAACTGAAGCCGGAACTAGGAGCTGTAGCTGGAGTTGAAACCGTAGCAGAAGCTGCAGCCGGAGCTGAAGCAAAAATTGAAGCCGGAGCTAGAGCCGGATCCGGAAGTACAACTGATGCAGCAGAAGCTACCGACCCCCAGCCAGCTATAAAATTATACGAACACTTGGCAAAACAGCCCAGGACTCTTAGTGCTCCGGTGAGCAAATGGATAGAAGCAGCGACCGATTTAGCCAGACGCCGCCTGGAGAAGTTTGATGAATTACAGAATCTGGTAAAAATTAAGGAACAGTGGCTTATCATACAAATGAAATTTCATAACCTGGAGTACGACTATCGTTGGAACATCAAAAGTTATTATCATTGCTTGGAGTTACTCAACCAATTGGCCATAGCTCTGGCCGAGAATCCTGAAGATAATGTTGAGGAGGCGCTTTTCGGTGAAAGTACGCCCAAACTCTGGCTGGGATACATCAGTGCCGTAGCTTTATATGAAAAGTACCTTTTGTTGGGTCAGCACTATGAGCACGACTTGTCCAAGTTATTGAATGGCATGAAAATCAAGCGTCACCATTTTGTGCCCACCAAGCACGCCAGGCAATATGCCATGCAACTCTTTGGGGTAATTCAAGCTGTCAAGGATTGCGACTTACCAAATAACCTTCTGATGACATTGCCGGAGAACTTGCAACAACACGAGCTGATGATTGTATCCACAGTTAAACAACCCAAGCTCAACTTAATAGGACAATTTGTGGTGCCCTCTGCTGTGTCTGGAAAAGAATTGATAGAATTTATTAAGAGCAATTTGGAACTATCTCGTGAGCGTCAGACCATGTACGAACAGGATACGCTCTTGGAGCAGGAGTTGATAGATCAGTGCAAGGAGAGACTACATTTGAAGAATGTAACCAAAGATGACTCGGTAACCCCAGATATGATGATTTTAACGCTGTGCCACTTGCTCGAGGTTGAGCCAAAGACCTTTGAACAAATTTCAGTTCATGTTACCAATAAGTTTTCGATTTTAACCGATGGTATTTTGTGTCTACCCTGGGATTTTATGTACCAGACTGCTGTCCTAAATGATGACTTGGCAGATCGTTCTTAAATAATTAAAACAAAATTTTAATTAAATAAATATTAAGAACATTCGATAAATATGTACTTCTTTTTTTTATGGTTATTGGCAGTCAAGAAACTTTTTTGGGCTGTGGAAATCTGGAAAACAGCTGAACGAGATGGGCATAATCTTTTAAGTGCTGTCAAATTGTAGAGGTTTACTGTCAAGCAGGTACACGGATCTAGGATTTGGTCTTGGGGGGATCTTTACGCTTCAAGTGTATCAGAGTTCGCAAAAGACTTTCAACCCATTTTTTCCAACTTTAAGGGGGGTGGGGACCAGTTCACAACAATTACCCTCCCGTGGATCCGGCACTGCTTTTAACATATAGAATATATGAGAGCCTAGTCAGTAGAAGCATATTCCTCCTTAGCGGACACCGAATTGGGGACTGATGAGATTTAGGTAGCTACTTTGGTCGCCCACAGAACTAAGAAAACAAGCGCTCGAATGGATCCCGCAAGATAACAAAAAGAAAGGACGCCCTAGATGCACTGGGAAGCGAAAAATCGAGAGGGGACTTAGGTCTACAGGAAAATCTTTTAAGGAAATCAAAATCATCGCGAAAGATCGTACCCGATGGAAACGTTTTGCAGAGGCTCTATATCCCACTAGTGATGAGAGGGTTGAGAGAAAGGGATGGGTCTTTTGAAGATTTCCCACACAATAATTAGACAGGTAACATGGTTAAATTGTTGGAAAGCTAAGCGTCATTTGCAGGGTCAGAATTGGCTCACCACCTCAGGATTTTGCGATATTTGGGTCTATGTACCCTAAAAACGGGTTCTTATTCCTACTTTGATGACATTGAGCAAGATAAACAAGATTTGAGAAAGTAGTACGAAAAGCAGGGACGGATTAAAGGTATATTTTAATCTGGATTAAAAATGCTCAATATTGGACACCGAAAAGTTTTAAAAAAATCTAGAAAGGTACTCTTAAGTAGCAGGGGATGGAATTCCTATATTCGGTGGATGATCTAAATGGGCCGCACGACAGATGGATACGTATTACATGATGACTTTCAAAAAGACTCGATCGAAATCAATCTTTATTATTACTACTGCATATAGTGTCAAAAAGTGACGTAGATCGTATTGTAATATACGATTCCATAGGCCGGAAACCATTTCATGGTATTACAATACAAAGAAGGATCCAAAGAAAACTAAATTAGTTGGAAAACGTCTAATTTGGATGATTTTGATGGTAATTAATCGTGGTATTTTTATCATCGTAAAGTATCGGTTTAGGAAATACCCTCACAATGTAGTCTGAGGTCCTACATGCTATATGGTCACGTATCAGTTTAGGAAATCCTTTCACAATATAGTTTGAGGTCCCACATGCTTTTTATCTAGTCACATACTATCTTGATCAAAATTTTCCCGAGTTTTTTTCTTAAGAAAAAAAATAAACTTCAAATCGGATGATTGAGGACGCCGACACGTTGACGATTCCGGAAAGTTTTTGACTAAAGATAGTGTATGCACAGGAATATAGTAAATTATATGAACTATGATTCGGTACCATATCCAAAGGATCTACAGACAGATGCAGAAGACTCCAAAATCTTATTTTAGGGTTGCAAAATATTGCGTCTTTGAAGTGACCGACGACGAACTTAGGCCTAAATCTGCTTGAGAATACCTTAGAGACGCCATCTACAAACATTTTAGTTATCCTAACGAAGAAATGCTTTATGGAGAAGCGTATCTCTCTAGAAATCTTTTAGCTTTAGTTCCTTGGACATAATAGGGATTCGCATGGTCCATATAATACGCGTTTATTTCATTCAGAATAAGCTTCTAGAAAATTCGTCCATCTAAGGCAAAAAGCTAATCTGCGGCAGCCCTGTCAGCTGTTTTGTATCAAACAAAATTCATTTCGTAACATGGGAAATCTACCAATTTATCGAAAGCAAAGTACGTTATCGATAAGAATGATTAGTATCGTTACTTAAGCTTTCTTAAAGTCAATTTCCACTGAGCACAGCAAAGTATTGAAGATATATCAGGACATAATACTACAGGAACACTTTCAACAAGATGATTGCAATGATGCTGCAACTTTCGGAACGACAAATCCATACCTAACAACTTCGACATAAAGTTTTAGATCAGTGCACCCAGAATACAGTATTTCCACAAAGAAGATATAGGACATACGCATGCGGGGTAGTGCTGGTGAATTAGCTCAACGTATAGTGACAGTCGACGAAGGCTCAAAAACTATCAGCTGACCAAAATACTTAATCGGATGAAGCTTTCACGGACCCTTAGGGAAGGCGCTGCCACGCTTACTACCCAACAAATAGCGGAATCTCGGCTTTAAACCTAGGAAAAGGTCTGCCTAACAATACCTCGGAAGTTTCATTCATTAAGTATGAGCCTTCGTTTACTATATTATCTTGTAACCCAAACATTTTTCTCTCAGTGTATTGCAATGTGCACCTGTGTAGGAGTCCTGCGTAAATCGCCAACAAATGTCAAATGTGAAAATGTCAAAATGTCAATTGATGTTGATTCGATTAAATAACATCTGTCAAATACACAACGACAAATCCAGCGACATTTATAAAACGCCCACCACAGACCCGCCACCCCTCACAAGGATCCCACTGTGAGCTCCTCCACGCAGTTGTTGTTGTTGTTGTTGGGGCTGCACCTGCAGTTGACTTGGCTTTCGATTGCCGTTGAGTGCTGCCAATATTTATTTGCCATGTTTAGCAGTTGCAACAACTTATTTATGCAGTTGGCAACGCCTGGCAGAGGTATGGGGAATGACTGTCAGAGACAGGGTTGTCGCTTGCTCCCGGCTGTCTGTGCATTGTCAAGAAAATTGCTTCACATGTGAGAATGTGTTGTCCTTGTTGTTGTTGTTGTTTCCTTGTTGTTATCCTTGTTGTCAAATGCAAGTTCAGTTGTAATGGCGTAATAGAAAAATCGGTGTAAAAAGAACTTTTCTAGCATGCAGCTGACATAATGTCAACATGTTGCCAGGTTGCAGCAAATTGGTGGATAAGCTGATAAGGCATAACTTTAGGTGCAACGGAAAACCATTCAAAATGGTAAACTTTATTTAAAAGCCAAGTACAAGGAGCACCTAGCAACTTGATTTAAATAAAATCCCTAATGTTAGGAAAGCGTGATACCAATCTGGTATTTAAAATATCGAGAATATAGAAGTCGATACAGAATATTCGATACCGAGACACTTAATTCGGTTTTTGAGCGAATTATTTTACGCGAATTTAATTTAACAATTTCATTTGACAACCAATTCTTTAATAATATCCTGAACAACTCCAATAATCTATACATATAATGCTCAGTTACGTTAGTTATACCATTCATATCTCAAGAACGGCTAGGCCGATTTTGATGATCTATGGTTTGTTAGATTAGTCTGCACCCTACTACTTAACACAATATTAAAATAACGGAAAATGCGCATAAGCAGAAACCAACCGCGAAATGCGCCAGATATCGACATAAATCGAAAATTCTTATCTGCTTGGCAATTTGCGCTTCTTTTGGTAAAATTTCAGCTTGATAGCTCTAATAGGCTCTGAGATCCTTTGTTTCATATGGACAGTCGGACAGGCAGACATAGGTATATCGACTCCACTGTTAATGCCAGGTGCAGATCCAGAATTGGGGTCTTGGGAGTGCATATAAATCAGAGCTCCCTTTTGACTGTCAACCCATTTTTCCAACGTTGGAGTGGTCCGGACCCGAAAACCTCCCATGGATCCGCAAGTGATTCTTCTTTTTCTATGGCGCAACGAACCCAATGTGGGTTTAGGTCTGTATCGGTCGCCTCCATTATCCGTGGCTTTTCTAATATTTTCGTAGTCATGGGGTTTGAAAAGGAAATGACGGCTGACTGGG
>JBAMAX010004597.1:0-113304 GCA_037043745.1 Chymomyza amoena
TCTGTTGTGTTTGCATTGCAGCTGAGCGCGTGTGTGTGGTTTAATGATAAAGTTTAATTAAAGGTAAAGCAGGAGGCGGGGGCGGGGCAGTGTTTGCTACTCTGAGAGCCATAAAAAAACAGTCCTTAGCTTATCTTATTTTGTAAGAGCTTTAGGTGAAAGTCTTTGGTTTCCGATTTATTCTCCAACCAGAATTCAATTCAATTTTTCGTTTTTTTGCGCTTCAAAAATGCTTCTGAAATTATTCTATGAGAATATTGATGGGCACATTCTGACCCCGGAATCGAATTTTACGCAGCAAATTATTTCGAAAACTACCCCTACCTTTTCATCAACTGACATGACCCGAGTATATGTGGTCCTGTGTTTTTGGCTTAAATAATAAACCTATAATGGACGTAGTCAGGAAAGGGTTTTGGGACAGAAAAATTCCACAGCCATTTAGAGTAGATCTGAGCTAATTATCGATTAATCGATATACGTAATAAACGAATAAATCGAAACGATGGAATTGGAAAACTCTTAATCAAATTGAAGTTCTGTTTCAAAAATATTTTTTTTTTCTAGAACAATACTCAAACTTATCTCTGAATTCAAACTCTTTCCAAGCTTTTCCATATTCTCGAAATAATTACTTTTCAGTAATCATATTTCCATAATTTCCGTGTATAACTTTCCATCTCATTAAAGCCGTACTAGTATTTAAAGCATTTGAGTCCTTTTTACTTACGTTTATTGAAATATGATAGAAAACTACTACACAAAAGATTCATTCTTTTAAAAAAGAGAAATATGACAACTCTACCCATCAACAATAACAAGAAACAAACAAAAATTCTTTTGCTGATACCAATGATAAATATTAATGCCCTGCAAAGTGTGCACTGAGCCATTGCGGGCAAAGTACTTTGGTACGGACAGAGCCGGTACCAGGAGCTGAAGCAGGATCAGCCGCAGCAGCGGGAGACAACTGCAGCATCCATGGCGGCGGCATTAATATTCATTTCCATGGCTACAATAACACACAGAGGAGTCGGCTGCCATAAATACAACACACACAATACAACACAACAGCAGGACACAATACACAGCCTGTCTCAGGACTCAGCTCTCTCAACCTCGCTCCGGGTGTGTGTGTCAAAGGAATAGCTGAGGCTTTGCAGCAGACACTGCTGAGGTGAGCAAAGAGCAAAGAGTGTCCTCCTCTCGTCCAGTGTCCATTGTGTAGGTCGTCTCTTTGACATTCATTTAATTGACTCGAGAGTGTGCTCATATTTGGCTGGCATCATCGACGTCAACCTCTCTGTCATAGTCGCAGTCGTAGTCGGCGTAGACGTTGACGTCGACGTCATATCCAGGGCTCTCAGTGTCCGACTACTCTCTCATCTTTGCATTGCAAATGAGGCGCGAATAGTTGTGCACTGGTTGCGTATACTCTTTTTGAAAGTTTATAGTGAAGTAGCATTACTATTTGGTGAGATTGTAACTTTTGAAAAATAAATATAATATTTAAAATATGTTATTTGCAGATAGATACAATATGCAATACTTCCTTAACTTTCTTTGGAGAGTGATTCTACAAAATGAAACTTTTGCTTGAATTTTGGCGAACTTTATTTTTATGCAAAATTTGCAATAATATAGAATGCTTCTTCCCTTGGGTATGATTGTTATTATAAAATTATTTTAAATAAAAATTGAGATATGTGTAAGGCTGTCCGTTTGTCGGGCAGAAATGCAAAAAAGCACGCATGTCGACGTTATCACCCTTTACAATAATGCAGAAAAGTGTCTTAGATTCGATTGGCCTGATATCGGGTAAAAAAGTTTAATACAGAAATTAGAAAAAAAATATTTAAGATAAAAATACAAAATTTTTGTACATTAATTTTGATAGAAATCATATGTCAGATATGTATGCCAGAAGGTATATTTATTTACAAAATAAAATTATCGGTAAAAAAAATAACGTTTTTCTGAAGTTATCGCCGCTAAATCAGCCATTTCTGCCAATGTGCGCATTTCGGATTCGGATATAAACTGTACGTCCCTGTTTTCTTCGAAGAGTTATTAATAGAAATACTCATAACAAAATAGTCAGTCAGGGAAATTTTTACTGAAGGTATAGATGAATATTTAATATATTCATAATAAGTTTTAAAGAATGATGAAATTGTTCCACACATATATGTAAAGCATCGAACTATTTTTTTTGCTAAGCTTCAGCCTCCTCCTTTTTTTTTATTTTATTTGCAATCTGTCATATGAGACAATCAGCAAATTTTATAAGTAAACACAAAAAATGGCAGGATTGATTGTGCTCCAGTGAGTCCAATCAATATACAACAAAACTATTTCCTAGAGGTTATTATACATTATTATACAAATCGATCTGGAAGGTCCAGAATATGAAATCTATTTAGACGTCTAACATCCATACTATTGCCTAGTAGGTTAATAGCCAACGAATTTTCATGGTTTGACAGTCTCTCCAAATATCTTAACGATGATTTGCTTATTTCATATTTGACAAAAGGAACATTCAAATCTTTGTGAATTTCTTTGTTGGTTACGTACCAAGGAGCGCCTGCAATGTTTCTTAGAGTTATAGATTGATATCTTTGCAGGATTTCGATATTTGAATTGCTCGCCGTCCCCCAGAGCTGCATTGCAGGAACACTTAATGAACGTGTTTAAGGGGAGGTTCTTTCGAATTTGGCGGAAAAGATGGCGAAGTTTGGGAATTATTTTTGGCATGATGAAAAGACCAACAAATTTTCTATTTTGATTGATAATTGCTATTTTTATTATACAATAATTAGACATTTTCATCGAAACGAAATTCAAAATGGCCTTTGCACGCAGAACATCGTCACCGAATTTGAGTTCTTACGCCTCTTGTTGTCAATTGAAAAAATTTGTTTGCTTATTAAAATTAATGAAATAATCTATTCTTCCTCTTCTTTCTTCTTCTTATGTGGCCATAACAACCCGATTTCCGGGTTACGGCCTGCCTTAAAACGTCTCTCCAGGCGCCTCTGCATTGCGCGCGCCTTCTCCACTTGGTCTTTCCAACGCAGACACGGTCGTCCTCTCCGCCGACGGACGCTGACTACCGCATCGAACACACGTTTAGCTGGAGCATCCTCGTCCATCCTAACGACATGTCCGAGCCAGCGAAGCCGCTGGATGTTGATACGCTGAGCAACGTCCATGTCGTTGAAGAGCTCATACAGCTCCTGGTTGGTGCGGATGCGGTAGTCATCGCCAACTCGAATAGGACCAAAGATTTTGCGCAGTACTTTCCTCTCGAAAACTCCCAAGGCAGCTGCATCAGTTAGCGACACGGTCCAGGCTTCCGCGCCGTAAAGAAGCACTGGAAGGATGAGTGCCTTGTAGAGTGATAGTTTTGTCGCGCGAGAGAGGTCTCTACTACTCAATTGCCTATTGAGACCGAAATAGCACCTGTTGGCAAGAGTTATTCTGCGCTTGATCTCCAGGCTGACATCGTTGTCGGTGGTAACGGCGGTGCCAAGGTAGATAAATTCCTTGACAACATCGAAAGTATAGCTGTCGGCCGTAATCTGGGACCCAAGCCACCGCACGTCCCTACTTGACGACAGCATATACTTCGTTTTGCCCTCATTTACCGCCAGACCCATTTTCGCAGACTCCCGTTCGATAGCACTGAAGGCCGCGGTGACATCTCGCTTGGTACTCCCAATGATGAAATTGAAATTATCTATTGCTTATCCAAAATTAAAATGATTTTTGACAAAAAATTAACTGAAATGTGGACGTTCCAATCTTATTTCGTGATTTGATCTTGCTTAAAAATAACAATTCAAAAATTTTTCATGTATAATGTTATTATGAGCCATACAAAAAATTACATCCTTTCAAACATGCTTTAAACGAAGGGAATCGGAACACAAGATCAATGTTCTTGAAATTCTGATAAAAACCATTGTTGCGAAAAACGCGTTTAAAGTTTTTTGAAAGTCCTTAAATTAATTTGACATAAATAAGTATAATTTAAAAGAAAATATTTCCAAATTTATCTACCCACAAAAAGTCCCTTTTCTGCCTTGCCTAGCTAAACAAACAGCCAGCAAAGTACCCAAACAAAGAGCATTTAATCTTCGCTGTCACAAAACACCATTTCTTTTTGTTTGAAATCTAGTATTAATTAATGATTTCTGTTGCTTTGCCTAATTGAGTTGGCAGTTTATAACAATTAAAATATGTTTAAATATGCATTAGGCGCATTGATTTCAGCAACAGGACGTCGTCGTTCCCTTTGGCGGTCTGTCTACACAAAAGAATAAAACACACAACCGCAATGAAATTTAAGTTGAAATTTAATATTTCCCAAGTTAGTGAATGAGGAGCAAGAGCTTGAGAATTTTCTTGCCAATTTTTGTCCTCATCGTTTTGAATGCTGCAGGCATTTCTTCGGACCTGCCCTTTTGGCTGTTCGTTTTAAAACATTTTATTTTATTATTATTATCGCTTTGGCATAATTCCCAAAACGGCAAAAAGCCAAATGGCAAAAGCTGCCTGGTGCGGAAGGCAGGCTGGCAGGACTCGCTTGTGCCGGCATACAGCCAGACAATACGGCGTATACGTAATAAGGCACAACAAAGGCGCAAGACGTTGACTGGCCGGGCATCCCGAGGGCATGGCATGCTTCACACTTTGTCAATGAGCTGGCTGCCGTTTTCAGTCACCCCTCTGTCTCCCCTCTTTCTACCCTGCTCACTATTACTGCCTCTGTGTCAGTGCCAACTGGCTGCCAAGTTGTGGCAGTTGAGACAACGGTGTGAAAAATGAAATTATAAGCAAAACGACAGCCAGACGTAGCTTGGACAACTTGGAGACGCCACCAAGTATCCGAGGATCCAAGTATCCTATGCTGTATTTATGCCATTCTAACGCATGACAGACGACAATACATCTTAGGCGCATTTTAATTTCATGCTTTGCTTAACCCAACAAGGTTGCCGTCATTCCCACTCCTCACCCTCTCTGCCGCTTACAGTGGCGCCACAGTTTGATTGTTGCCGCATAATGACATCTAATGTCGAAGGCGTTTGTCCTGGAATATGACCTGATGATGACGAAGGCAGAACATTTCTCTTTTTTTTTCTGTTTTGTTTATCTTCTTCTTGCCATTTGGCGATTTGTGCTCCTTAATGCTCCAATGCACAGCAGTTAAATTTTTGCACCAAACGCCAGCTTTAGGCTGTCACTTAGTAGAAGCATCTTCTCCATGGATCTATAATTCTGACAGACTGTAGCAGTCGACTGGAAAATGTAGACAAGTACTATATTGGTAGATAGATTGAGCCAAGGCTTACGTGAAATTATTCAGTAAATATCTTAGGTATTAGAATATTTAATGAAACTCATAAAAAAGGCGGCATTAGAGCGAAAAGTATTTATGACTGGAACAAATCGTGATAGAGCATTGCAATATATTAAGTTAATTGGGCCATATTTTCGCAGCGCTATAAAAGTGTAATATATAGCCCTTAGAAGTTGTTAGATCCAAACAAATTAGTTTTTATTCTTACTGGCTCTTTAAGTAATTTCCATTTTTCAAACTTTCTTTCTGAAGGTCTAATCTCCTTCTTCCTGAATCCTATAATTACTATACTTGAAGTCATTATAATTTAAATATATTTCATTATTAAGTTTGTGGCTATACCTTCTCTGCTTCTATCTATGCCAAAATTTCCCATATTAGTATTAAATTTTAAGTACCACATAATAACGTGTTCAAATCCATTTTGCTTCTACTGACAAAACGCTTACCTTATACTAGTTAAGACTCTCAAGTGGACGCCATCAAAGTTGGCTGCCAAGTTAATTAACACATACAGGTGAAAAGAAAATAGGAAATCCAGCGCCAGATAGTGTCAGGTTCAGGGCTTGGTTCTTAAGCTAGCGTATCCCTCGCACATGCTTAAGAGGCCCAAAGCGCAGACAGCAGCAGTCAAAAGCAGGCAAGAGAGCCAACAAACCGCAGGTGAAGCTATATATGCTGCACTTAGCCAACCAACCAACTAACCAACGTACCAAGTAACCAACCAAGCTCAAGGAACCAACCAACCAACCTCAAGGATCCAGCTAACCAAGAAATCAGTTTGGCCTTTCATACGATGATAGTAAGAATGGTGTGCAAAATTTAGTTCCAGCGGCTGCCACTAACATCCAACTCTCTGAGAATAGAGCTGCCATTGCAGCAGCGGTCGAACAATAAACCGCAGGGTTACAACTTACAACAAATACAATATCTACAACAAATGGAACAACAACGACTACAACAACAATACGTGTGTATTCGCGCTGTTTAACAATAGCTAAGAAACAACGACATGACGCCTCATGATGATGCATTTGATCTAAAACCATCTAAAATGGCTGCTCGAAGGGCTTGGTCGCACTGCCAAGAAAATTAATTACAAGCACATGAAGCTAAGGACAATGCGTAGCAAGAATACACTGCAAAAAAAAAATATAAAGGGAAGCAGTAAAATTTTTGTATTTGATTTTATTGGAATCGAGAAACAAAACTTTCTGGTTCATTAGACAGTAGTTGCTATTAAAATGGTTCTTTTTGTAAATATATCAAGCTTTTTGGTGTTCTCGAATATATACACAATCAAATATGACTTCCAAGATACATTTCAAGCTTGTTGCTATCGAGGTTTATTATAATAAGCAAGTTCTTTTTGAACAAAAAAAAATGTTTATAGTATTAAAAAAAATTAAATTAAAAATTTAAAAAACCCCCGAACTTAAGTAATTTTCATTTAAAAAGTAAAAAATAATAAAAGAAACTTAATGTTAAAGTACCTAAGAATCTATTAATAATTCTAAAAAAATACGTCGCGTTGGGGACACGCGAGGGCAGACGTCGTTGACGGTCGTATCTTACATGCAAATTTTTTGAAGTAATTCTATGAGCCATACGGTACAGGGTATAAAAAACTAAATTGAAATCACTGCATGCGTTCGGGAGCTACGATGCCATAGACAGACAGACAGACACGTCAAACTTATAACACCCCTCTTTTTGCGTCGGGGGTTAAAAATGTTTTCTCTTATCTTTTAGTTTTGAACTAGTTCATTGTAACACCTAAGTCTCGTTTGCACAAAATTATGTACTTAATAAATATTTTTCTAAGCTAGAACTAGTTCATTAATCCTAAAAAAAATTTAGTTTATTTTTTCAATTTTTATCTAACTAGTTCATAGTTATTTTTTTTCTAACTAGTTCATAGTTAACCACGTGAATAGGGTTATTTAAGAACTGTGCTTACTTGTGAACTAGTTCATTACTATATAATTTATTAACAAAGAGGTAATTGTTCTGACATTTAAACACTTGCTCAAACGTTTGCTAATGTATGATGTGAAAAAAAAACAATATTGGATTATATCCTTTCAAAATTATCGGTTGATTGTCAGAAAAATAAATATTCCAAAAAAAATAAAAAAATGTTTAGCTGTTGGAAAAAAATGCAATAGAATATTTTTATGAGGTTTTAAAAGAAAATGTAGATCAATAGAAATTTTTACATATTTTAATTTTTTTTAGAGCTTTTCTAATTTTGAAAAAGTTTATAACTAATAGTTTTCAAAAATTTTAAATTATCTCTCAATATTAAAATATAACAATACATATTTTGAATGGAATTTAAAGAACCGCGAACAACTTTATAAAAATTCTTATTTGAAAAATATTTTACATTTAATATATTTGACTTTTTTTTTGTAGCTGCTTTTTGAACTAGTATAAAAGATGGAGTTGCTTTAGAACATATTTAAGACGTTAAAGTTCTTTTTGAACTAGCAATAAATAATAGAATTGCTTAAGATCTATTTTAGGATAAAAAAAATAGTTGACATTTTTTGTAGACTGAGGTCTAATGTTAGCATTATCCTTGTATTAGAGACTCTTAAGAATTGAAACAAATTGCTACTTTTACTAATGTATCATTCAAATAGTTCATAATAATTTGTCTTTTTATTTAGTTAGAATCTCTTTAAAAATTTGTACACTAGAAAGTTGCTTTTGAATTTGTATTAAACAATAATGTATTTTTTGAGCTGGCTTAAATCGATAGAGTTGCTTTTGCCTAGTTTTTAAAAAAATATTGCTTTAGAAGTGTTTAAAAAAATTTGTTCTTTTGAACTAGTTTAAAAAAACGAAATTTGTAATTAATTTTAAACTTGTTGGTTTGCAGCTTTTGAACTTATTTATAGTTCCTGTCTTTAGTTCTTGAACCAATAGTTCATTATGCAATGGAATTTTTTTAGGCTATTTTTTTTTGTAACTTTTTTACTTTCTATGATATTGAACTAGTTCATATCATGATATGTGTATTTCAACTAATGAAAATCCACCAACGGTGACTATTGTTTCTTATTTACAATCCATTTTGGAACGAGGTCAATAAAAAATTCTTTGCATACTGGTTTCAAAGAAAATAGTATATCGAAGACTTTTGAAAGTCTACTGTTTCTACTTGTGGAATATAATCTATAGTTTATAGAAATCATTGAGGGTTTTAAAAAGGAAATAATCTGCACAAAGTGTTTGGAACTAGTTCTTTTTCCATACATTTCTTTCAACATACAGCATATATTTTTGAGACTATTAAATCTCTTCTCTTCTAAATTATTATCGGTAATGATTTAAAAACGGTTTCCCAACAAAAATTCTACGTATGCCACTAAATCCTCACAAAAAATAATCTGCTCCTCATTTTTTCCAAGTGTTGCCACATGCGTTCGTTCTAAGGACTAAGCTTTCTATGCTCCTGTTTCAGCGCAAATATTAATTTTCGCACCTTTGACTGCTGTTTGAGTTTGAGTTCAGGGTTTTGTTCTTTGTTGTTGTTACCACACGGAAAAGTGCTGCCAAGGCATCTCAGGACAAGCACACTCAGATGCACACACTCACGCACACACACCTGCTGATTGTTTCAGCGACATGCATTGTGTGTGGATTGTTTTAGATCTCTGTCTCTTGTTGTTCTGAGTTCTGTCTTTTTTGTCTTTTGTTGCAGTCGACAGCTCCAGTCATAGAACTTGTGCACTTTTGCACAATGCCCTGGGAAGGCACTGCTTGGGATTGCTGGGCGGAGTCCCTGGGAAAGCGCAACATACCAAATGAGAGTTGTTCCAGTTTTGTAATCAAATCATGGTGCATTTAAATGCATGTTGAGCTCATTTAAATCTACTCGTGCAACGTTTTGTCCTAAGTCCGGCATCCTTGGTGTACTGTTTTTTGGTTTGTGGTCAGAGTTAGGGCCAAGCCAACTGGGCTTTGCCATTGTTGCGTTTGAACTTGAACTATGGGTTGGGGGCGCTACTACGGAGTGTACTATATGGGAGTGTCCTTTAGCATGTTATGTATGTGTGTTCAGTTTGTCGTCTGGCGCTTCGGTCTCTGCGTGCGCATTATATAATGCCCGCTGGCCAGACTGACCGGACAGATAGTCAGTAGGACAGACAGATGGAGTTACAGTTGTAGAGTCCTGCAGCTAGCTTGAGTTGAGCTCAGCATAATCTTGCACGTAATTTCGATGCATGCGACAGAAATGTCCCTTGCACCTGCTGTTGGAGGTTGCTCTTATTCCGAGGATGTTGCTGTGTTTAGTTTTCTGATTTACTCTACAAATGTCTGTGTGACTGTATGTGTGTGTGAGTGTGTGTTAGTGTGTGTGTTGCAGCAAAACTATTGTCTCCAAAAGTTGTTGACAGGCACGTTGACGTCATTGTTTTGTAATTTGTATCCTTAGCTGCGCATTAGAGCTTAGTTATACACTGCCGCACCTCACAGATACTCCAAATAGTGTGTGTGTGTGAGTTGCCATTTTTTTTATTTTTTTTTGTCAACTTAGAACTGTTAAAGCGTTTGTAATGCGCTTTTGAATGGTCACGAATGAAATTTAGACAATGTGTAACTTTCAAAGGAATTTTGTTTGCTTTATTTTTTTACTTTCACTGTGTGCTACAGTGCGTATGCTTAATATGAGTTAACAACTCAATGCAATCATTTAGCTGGATTGTCAGAGACGGTTTGTTGCCGCTCATTTAATGACTGAAGGAAATAAGGAACGTAGTTATGTTATTTAAGATTGGTTACAAATTTAAAGGTTACTTTAATGGTAAAATTATGAAATTTGTATTAAGCTTAAAATTGGTTCAGCATTAAATTAAAATTTTTAAAATATATGTTTGGCCTTTTTAATTTTCATTTAATATACTTAATTTATTAAATTTGCAATAGTCTTTTTTTATACAATTTTTGAAAATTTCTTTGATCAGCATAGAACTGTTTTTGGTACTATATTGAAAAACATCCAAAAATTATATTTATATGATAGGGCTGGAGAAAGACTGGAGATCCAATGCTGCACTAGGAGTCAAGGATAGCAAAAGAAGAAGACAGGAGGTCATAAGGGCGATGCTCACATACGTAGCTATTGCCTGGGATGCTCGGGTAGAGATTATCTCAGTACAAAAGACCTCGAGAAGTTACACAGGCTAGCTTGAGTATGTACGACGAGAGCTATGAGAACCTGTCCTATAGCAGCATTGGAAGTCCTTATGGAATTAATGCCATTCCACAACGAATCAAATGGAAGCAAAACTGTTAAGAATGACTGCCGAGGGAATTGACAAAGGTCACTTAATAAATGATAGAGAAGCTGACGTCCTGGGAAAAATCACAGAGTATCACTTCGAAAGACATTTTAGAACTATTATGAGCAACAAGAAGAATTGGACGACATTAGAGAAGATACATTCTATGATTAGGCACACCATTATGTGATATAATAACGGGTCTCCAACCAAAGAAGACACCAGACTGAAAGTCGCAGGACCAAGAACGCTATGGTCAGAAGCGCTGGGTATATACACCAGCATATTTCAGGCAGAATTATGTGGATAGAAAATATAAAGACAGAGATCGCAATCTGCGGTAACTGTCTTGAAGATCAATTGAAAGTTGGTGCAGGAAACTAGAGTCAAACTCAATCATTAAAGACAAATAAACAAATTCTTCCTTTAAATGGATCTCGGGACCTTTGAATATTCCGGGGATCGAAACAGCCACTGGTTGGGCCTGAATATTATTGCGGCATTGACAGGCACATGACTAGACACTTGCTAAGAGAAGAGGAAAGGCTCAGACGAGAATGGACTGGACCGGCACAGGTCGGTAGGTTAGGGCGGCAGTTGGGAATCAGCGTCCCAACTTTCTTAGGCCAAGAATAGGCTCGATGAGATACCGATAATGGGAGTAAATGGTAAGGATATAGAATAAACAGGAAAAATTAGGGGAACGGTGGAAAGTACTTTCCGTAAAATTCGAACCCACAACCTCAGGTGTGATTGTATAGTGCACTGTTGTTAGGCCGCTCTCCTATGACTTAAATAGAATCAAAAATAATATCCCAACTGGGCTAGATTCCCTTTGTATACTCAGTGGCCTACTGACGGGACCTTGCAGACTCAGGAAACACCTGAGTACTATTGGCATCTTGAGCTTGAACAGATGTAGGTATTTAAGAGATTGAGGAGGGAACCTTTCGACATATACTTGTAAGTGTGACGCCCTTGCCAGAAGAAGGACATCCTTCCTCGGCGTGCATAAAATATGGATACACAACATCATCAGACTATACCTTTCTCAAATAATTAAGCTTATATTTACAAATAGTTCTAGTTGTGGTGCTCTATATGGCACTGTAGCATTCCCTACCAATATAATTCTTATCAGACTGGAGAATCTGCTCAAGGTAAAATAAAAATTTATAAAAAAAGTCTTATATTAGGTTCTACGTTGGAGAAAATATTGTAATTAATTACTTTGAACTCGCCGAATCCCATTTCTTAGGTCTTAAATCTTTAAGGTCGGGGCGGATAGAGAGATGGACTGTCATTTCTAGAACCATATTTTTCCTTCTTGACTATATTGGGGTTGACGTTGAAGTCTCCTTCTTTATTTACCTTACAATATACCTTCGTTTAAAGAACAGGGTATAAAAAAATCCACTTAAACCCAAAATAAAATCCAGAGCCACCAAATTTGGTAAATAGATTTGAATGAAAAAAAACATACAACTTTTGTCTAATTTTATTGACGCTCCCCAAAAATCCTGTTTCTTTTAACATGACAAATAAAAAACACATAATTCGAACTTAATGAAGGTTACAGAAAACAAACAAAAATACTCGTCACTATTAAGAGGAAGAAAATTAAATCAATTAAATGAAAAGATTACTTACATTATTCTACTTCGTTGCGTATACCTTATCTTAGTTAAATAATAATCCCAATCAGTGCTTTAATTTTGCACAACTTAATTTTAATTTAATTTCCTAACTCATTTACTTTATGTCAACCCAAAAGATCTTTTGCCACCTAATGCGAAAAGTAAACAAATCTGCGCACTTTATTTGGAAACCTGAACCCTGGAACCCGGAATGGTTCAGCACTCCACTCCACTTCACTTTGCACTTTATAAAGTGCTGAAAATCTGCGACAGCTAACGACGCGTTTGCTGACCCTTTCGGAACCAAAAAAAACAACAATATTTGGGGTTAGTTGTTGTTGTTGTTGTGTTGCAAGTGTACACAAACAACAACAAAAAAAAAAACAACAATGTTTATAAGAAAAACAAAATTGAAGGGCTCAAAAGTAAAGTAAAACTTAATCGAAAACTTTTGCCAACTGATAAAAAAAAGAAGGAAAACTCAAAATGGTGTTTGGGAGTTCTTTTTTTTGTGAGTTGGAGCCACGCGGAGTCAGCTGCAAGTGCCCCAAAGAATCAGTTGGAGTTGGGCTTAGTTCAACGCTTTGTCATTCAAGCTGCCTTGCAATAAAATTAATGCACAAACTTTGTTGTTGTTGTTGTTTTAGAACAAAGTCAACTTTTTCTTAACACCTTGTTGCCCGGTTTTTTTTTGGGGACTTCTTTTTTTTTGACGGTATTACACAGAATTTGTAATGAGCATCAACTTTGACAGCGCAGCAAAGGAAAAAAAAACGAGTAAGAGGAATTTGATTTGAAATAAGGGTTGCCAGAGTTTCGGACAGTTGCTGATGTCGGGCAAAAGTTTTCAAATAAAAATTAAAAATTGTCAAAGCGTTAAATTAGGGTCAACTTTTGGGTCATTTAAGCAGCGCCAATTCGAACACGGAACAGGTAATGAGTCCAGCAAATGGTTTAAGTCTCCAAGTCAAATTTAAATTCAAATTGGAATGCAAATTGAAATTGAATGAACTAAATTAAGGCGCTGACTGGAATGCCGCTACTCAATATATCATTGATTCGATGTCAAACCCTTTTCTGTGCAGGACCAAACACAAACACAAATAAATTTCGAGCTTTAAGTTTAATGGAGCTGGCAGCCCAGCTAAGGCGCTTAAATATGGGCAGCACTGTGCCTTAAATAGAGATTGCCAACTTGGTGGAAAAGCTCAGGTCCTTTTTTTTGGTTTGGAGTGGGCCTTGAGTGCCGGCACAGACCACAGACTGGCCCCAGCAAGTGCGGCGCACATGATTCATAATCTCTACACTAATCTTTTAATCCAGTCGAGTGAATTTTGTACTCGATTGTGAAACAAAGTTCCCTCAGCCGGTGGGTAGTGGGGGCTGAAGGTCCTGGGCACAACGTTAAAGGAGTTAACTTTTACAGTTACCAAATAAACATGTCTGACTACCAATACTATGTGAGCTCTGCCATTGACTTGACGCTCTTTCATTATATTCATTCTTTATGGGAGAGAAAGGTATATTCAGTTTGTAAAGATCTTTGTTACAGGGAGAGGAAACAAATTTTGTTACTCTAGGAATATTATTGGATAGAATGGGCTAGTCGCGACAAAATAGACTTGTCAGCCTATCCGTGTGCTGACTGAGATCTGTGAGTCTATAGAAGCTTAAGCCTTTGGCCTCCAATAAATAAACAAAATTAACTTCGAAAGTAGTCCATAATGTATCTCTGTAGTAAGGATTTCGTGTCAATATTTGATCTTTAGTGTCTTGGCTATCTAGTCTTTCCTGTAGAAGTCTCTAACTACAAAGAATTCGCTCGTCTTTCCGACTACCTATCTGTCTGCTAAAGGCCCTAGGGTTTAAAATCTTATCAGATTAACCTATAGTGTGGTTTTTAATTTGCGGCGATTTTTTCCTAATTTGCGTTCCTATATACGAAAGAGCTTTAAAATTAGTCATTTATTATGTGCATGAGTGTCTATTTTGGGAACAATTTTCGAATTATAACCCCTTACGGCTATAATATCTACTAAAAACCATCTATCAGCAAATATGCTTTGCACAAATGGGATATTTGGAAGTTTAGGAGCTTATTACTTTGGGAGTCTCGATGTAGAGTAGTTTAGGAGTTCAGGAGTTTAAGAGCGTAGAAGTATAGGAACTTAGAGGTTTAGGTGTTTGAAAGCTTAGCAGCTTAGGAGTTTGTGAGCTTGAAGCTTAGAAATTTAGGAAATTTGGCTATTATGAAACCAGGAAACGGGAAAATCGATAATTAGGTCATGAGAGAAATACAAAACTACGAAATTTAGAAATAAGGAAATTGTGAAATTAGGCAATTATGATATTATGCTTTTAGAAAATAAGGAATCCAGGAAATAAAGACAATGTAGAAATTGGGACATTTAGCAATTAGGAAAATATACAATTAGGAAATACGGGAATTGTGAAGTTTGGCAGTTACGAATTTATGAAATTAGGAAACTGGCATATTAGGAAATTAGAAAAATAGACAATTAGGAAACTAGAAAATTACAAAGAATGAAATGGGGAAATTAGATAATTATAAAATAAGGAAGTTATGAAGTTAGGATATTAGAAAATTAGGAAATTTGGTAGTTGGGAAATAACAAAATTAAAAGTATAAAAAACCCGGAAATTAAGATATGAGGTGATTTGGAAGTTACGAAGTTTAGATTAGAAAATTTGGTAGTTAGGAAATTACAAGTATGGAAATACTAAAATTGAGAAATTAGAAAATTAGAAAATTGGGAAATAAAAAAGTTATAAAATTAAGCAATTGGGTAATTGAAAAAGTAGGTAATCAGCAATTTGGAAATTAAGGAATATTAGGAGTTTTTGAAATTTGGATGGCAGCTATTGAGGTACTGAGGAATTCAGGAGTTGAGGAGGTTTAGAGCTTAGGAACTTGGTATATAGTCTTAGAGGTTTATTATTTTGAAGGACTTATTTTAAATCAACGGTTTAAAAAATCAAAGGATTATAGGAATATTGTATCTATTTGCTTATATTTATAAATAGCTCAACATAATGTGACATTGGATTCAGAATCAGCCGAAATAATATATAAACATTATTTGATAAGAGCAAGATTTTTTATTTTTTTAAGAAGCTGAATAATAAAAGGTGATTATTATATTCGGTGTGTTTATCGATCACTTGAAATCTCTTTGTTAAAAATGTTGAATCAGAATATTGCGAAAAAAGCTGAAGTTGAAAGAATTCCAATTTTATATTCCTTCAGAAACAACTTTTGCACTTTAACTTTCCATTTCACATCAAAATAGAGAAAGCTTAAAAACCATTTTTTGTAATGCCCAAACCAAGTAAGGAGCATACCCAGTTCGGTCACTTGCAACGTAAATTTTTATTTTTTAAATTTTTTTTCCAACTTTTATTTGCCGTTACATTAAGCTTACAACTTTGATGTCATCTTTGTGTTGCTGGTTCTAGGCTTTTAGCAGCAGCAACAACAACAAAGCGTATAAAGTTACCTTCTGCCATGTGCAGAGCAAAACTTTTTTAATAGTAATGGACTTGTTCCCAAACATATCTGGTCGGTTTTTTTTTTTTTTGATTTTTTACTCACATGTTTTACAGTTTAAGCGCATTTTAGCCGACTTTGTGTTGACCAAAAGCGAGGCTCGCGTTGTTGTGGGAAAGCTCTTGGCATTGCTCACTGGACTGGAAAGCTGAAAAACCCGGCGAATCACAAAGTTATTTTTACTACAAATGAATACAGCTTGATTCCCAGCACAGATTTTTTACTTTTTATTTTTTTTTTTTTTCGTTTTTTGTCCTTTCGTTTTTATCTCCAGCTCAACTCTATCAATATGAGAGGCACTTACCTGTAAACCCTCTCTCACCTCTCTCTCTCTCTCTCTCTCTCTCTCTCTCTTTCTCTCTCTTTCTGTCGCTGACTGTAGTCTGACTCTCTGGCCTGACTTTTGTGTGCTCGTTGATATAAGCGGCTTAGCGAGCGTTTTATCAAACGTATGTGTACAGTGAACACTGGCAAACATGAACTAACATATAAAGAGCTGAGAGTTATTTTATAGAGAAAAGTTAGAATATGGCGCAATATAATTATTAAGTAATTAATTTTTTTATTTTATAATTATAGGGTCTTCTTTTTTTAATTAAAATTTTTATTTATTGACTCAGATTTAAAAGTCGAAATAGGATTAAAAGCCTAATTGAAATAATTGGTAGTTGTGTCTGGAGAAATTTTGTTTTTTTTGGATAAAAAATCCACAATAGAATTTATGTTTTTTGATATTGAATAAGCATTTTTAGAACCAAGGTCCTGAACGAGCTGAGTGAACGATGTTCGTTCTTATTTTTTGAGAGTCACCTTTATTTAAAATGTTTATAAAATAAGTGTGTAGAAAATATGCAAATTTGGTGGCTCCTCTTTTCCAATCCAAATACACTTTTTTTAGTTAAAAAATTATTGACAAAAGGCAAAAAGAGCAAATTGGTGACTCGCAGAAACTATTTTTTTAATTAAAAAAATTTTTTTTTTAAAAAAAAAATTCCACAAAAGCATATAGTTAATATTTTTAGAACCAAGATCCTGAACGCAGCTGAGGGAACTTTGTTCGTCACTTTTTTGTAAGATTAGTCTTTATTTATTATAAAAATTTGCTGGGTCTAATTTTCCAATCTAATTAAATTTTCTTAGGTTAAAACTTAGCCAAATTAAATTTTTTAAGACAAGCAACAATTTTTATTTAATTTTATTTCAAATATATCATTTACGATACAATCAATTCTGTTTTTACACGGTTTTTACAGTCAAAAAAAATATTGTAGCACAAAAAAAATATGATTAAAAGTTGAATGCAAAATATTTGTATTAAAAGAATCTGTAAGAAATAGAGTTAGGAAATTCCCTTATCTATCTGTCTTTTTTTAAGTGGTTCTGCATGAAAACAGAATAAGATGTAGAATAGAATCGATGGAACTATCGATAGTTTCATTTTAGGATACTATCGATAGTTTATTTTAGGATACTATCGATAGTTTCATTTTAGGATACTATCGATGGTTTTGTTCGATGTATCGATAGTATGACTTGTATACCAACACATTTTTTTTACAAATGAACAAACAAAAAATTGACACGGCAAAAAAAAAAACGCTTTTAGAGTCACCAAGTCCGATGGGTACAATTAAAAATATTTCGCATTAAAAATCAAAAATCGATGCCGCACATACGTCCAGTACTTCCAGGTAGTAGACGATTTTGGCTTTAAAAATTTATAATTTCATTTAATTCGCCATATTTCACTTAGTTCGATATTAGTATCGAAAGTTTCAACTATCGAAGATTAAACTATCGAGTGGTGGCACTATCGATAGTATCCAACCTTAATAATATATAGTTATTATTATCATTATATTATCAGCTCCTTTTGGGGCTAAATACAAGTATCTAAATAGCATTGCTGTGTAGTTCGGCTAGACATCTATAGGCTTAGAAATCTGAGCTTATATCGCATTATACCCACAAATTTACAAAGTTTGTTCCCATACTAATTTTAGAAATTTAATCATGTTAAGAAACAAAAAATAAAATTCTGAGTGATTTCGTCATAAAGTTCTTTTTTATTGATGTTCACTGTAGCTACTAACTGCCAACTTATTCCAAGCTCATATAATACAAATAATATAAAATTCAATTGAGACTTTTAAGCATTTCTTAAATCTGCATGCATTAAAAACGACTTGAAAAAAATTTATAAGTATAACTCAAGCATAAGTTCTAAACTGCTTCTCGGAAAAAATCATCTCATATGCATGAAATTTTTTATATTTTTTTACCTCTGTTATTGACAAAGTCCACTCATGTCAATGCTTCAAAGCGTCCAGTCCATATGGCTTTTAAGCTTATTCACAGACACACTAGCTCAAAAAAAAAAAGGAATCTCTCTCTCACAGATACACTTTTCAAACTGAGTTTGATAGCGGTACTTCAAGGCCCTACAGTGTAGGCTTAGCTTCACACAGATACACACATTGATAGACTATCTACTACTGCAGTGTATCTGTGTTTAGAGGATTAGCAGTAAATAAATTTTGAAGCTGACATAAGTTGAGTTTTGTCACGCACCAAAAATTCAATATGTATTTAGCGTAGAGCTACAGATACAGATACATTCAATGTAATATACACAGATACAGCTACGGATACAGATACTAATACTAACTCAAATAGCAATTCAATTCGAGCCTTAGTTTTGATGGAAAATCTAAAAATATGTGCAAAATCGTATTATATTTTTAACAGCTTTAGCAGACAAATAGACTAAACAAAAAGGTGGTGTGGTTTATGGTTCTATGCATAAACGAGGGTAGGCTGAGAAATTAGCCGGTGCAAAACAACTTGTGAAGCATTTATTGTCAAGAAACTTCACTAGGTGACGTGTAGTTTTTCAATAGTTGGTAGAGAACAACTTTCATGTAATAAATAAAAATGTATTTTGTATCATGACGTCATAAGATTTCTACAAATAGAAAACAAATAAGATGATTCAAAAGAAATTGAACATTTTTTTGAGAACTCTGCAACGTCAAAGTTCCATTCCCAAAAAATCGTTAAAAAAATACAAACAAAATATTTTACACATCTATTATCTATGCGTTCAAATAAAAAAATAAAAATGTAATAGATATCATGACGTCATAAGACTTCTTCAAATAGACAGCAAATTAGGGATTCAAAAGAAATTGGACAATTTTTTTGGTAACTCTGCACCCTCAATGTGAATACCTCAAAAATCGTTGAAAAATGCAAATAAATATTTTACAGATCTATCCAAATGCTCTATACCCTTTCTCGAATTATTGTCACAGTACAAAGTTTGTACTACAAACTTCTGTCTCTCCATTTGCTCATCCGGTTTCTGGAGTTAAAAGATTTTATTTGATGTAAATCGTAGAGTTTTTTAATTCCGAGTAATGTTCGCAGACTACGTCGCAGAGACGTATGGTTATATTTTGAGTAATTTTTTGTTGTCCGAGTTTCAACGGAAATTTTTATATTTTTTTTTATGTTATTTATAATCTTTCCGAAAACAATCAGTATATTATATAAAAGTAAACAAAATTTTGTTGTATTCAAAATAATGGTAAAATAATGACATGGTATCAATGGTATCAGATTCGATAACGCTAGTTTACAAATTTTAGGGTCATCGAGTGAACCTTCCTAAAAAATAACTTTTTAGAGTTATTTGCAAGTTCATGAAAGAAGAAGAAAATTTTTCAACCAAAAGTGTGATTTGGTGACAATTGGAACTTTGGTATTATCCGTTCATAGTTCCATAACATCTACCGTACCTATCCGATTTCGAAGATCTTAGACACGAAATATTCGCAAAAGTCTCGCTCAGCTTAAAGTTTATCAACTTTATTTATAAAATTTTTTAGTTAATAAAAAGCATACCGAAAATGTGTTTTTTTGAAAAATGATCAAAAATTATATTTTTTTCGATTTTGTTTGCCTGTAGCTACGATAATTTTTACCTAATATACTATATATATATAATTTTAGCAACTGGAAAAGGCACATCAATACATTTCGATATAGTCATTATCATCATTTATGTCTATAGAAAATTTTATTCACGAGAAACTAGTTTCAAAAGTATCGAAAATTTTGTTTCATAATATTAATAGTGCCTTACCTGAAGAAAATAGCACTCTTCAGTAAAAAAAATGACAAATAATTGGCTAAGGGTCTGTCAAGCAAGAAGAGTAAGATTTTGCAATCCCTTTTTTGTTCCAGACACTATTATCTTCTTTAAGAGTTTTAAGATATAGATAAAAAGCTAAGTCTATTTTAAAAATCTCGATAAATTATTCTGATGGACCGTATAGAAAACTTAGTAGACAGTTCAAATCAGTTTCTATTCAGATTTTAAGTATGTTCCTTTCTAAAAGTCTTCTAGCTAGTCACATAACTTTTTAGCCCACCCTCGTCTTACAGCCTGCTATGCGTATATTTACCATGCAAATCTTTTTCATAACAATTTTAACACTCGACTGATTTTTGGGTTTTTTGTATTTATTACTTCTTTTTTTTTTGCAAATATCCGTTGGTTAAACATAAAAACCCTTGAAGTAAAAATGAAATATACCGCAATGTTTTGCCACTTGCCATAGAAATTTGGCCACAAATTGTTAATGGTTATAAATTTTATAAAGCATGCTGCAAATACTTATATGCTCCTGTACATATATACATATATTTTTATGACCACAGCAGCATCTTTATATAGTTGGGATGGACATAGGAGCGGTCAGTCAGTAGAAACATTTCTGCTTGCATACCTTAAGGCGCCATAAAAGTCCTTACAAGCCAGCATCCTAGCCCAATCCACAACACAAATAAATAACAAAATTTTCGCTACGTTTCAGCAAATAATCGCATAAAGTATTTTATGTTTTGTATATTATGTATGGCGTGTTCCAGATGTCCTCCCATGTGTGTGAGTGTGTGGTAGAGTTTAGGACTTTTATTGTTTGCTAAGCGTTTTGCCTTTCTTTTCAGCTGGTTGACCGCCTTTGTTAGCCATTAAGTGCTCTAGGTCCTTTGAAGTGGGACATGTGTCGTCATAAATTTTTACAGCACGCTTTAGCTTGATTTGACAGTAAACTGAGCGGGCTTAAGCAGTGCAGTCGAGTCTGCTTTAATGGTAGCCACTGCTTGCTGTTGTGTTGCGATAATTATCGATAATTGGTAGGAATAGGTGACACTAAAAGTCGACATACAGTTAATGACATTTTTTTTTTGCAGTAGGATATGATTTTTCTATAGAAGTCATTGCGTTTTAAAATCAGCTCAATAAAAGTAGATATCCTTTTAATATTATGTACTTATACTATTATTTATTACTTAATAACTAATATTAAATTAGCATTAAAACGCATCAACTACATTTTACTTTATGGATCTTTACCAAATGTTTGGGTTTATGGTCAATAGGAGCCCAGAAAGGAATTAAAGTTTAAAAAAATGCATATGGCAAAGGGGCTTGCACTCGGGTACGCCATTATCAATTTACGCGCTTTACAACTAGATGGCGCCAGTAGTAACATCATATTTTCTGTTTTAGAGCTAAAAAGCCAGTATGCAGCCAAAAAAGGGTTAAAGAAAGAATTGCCACTTGTTTTGTGCGCAAAAGGAATAATACGCGCGGAGTTTGCTGCCATATTTGGGCAGTTGACTAACAATAGATGGCGCCAGCAATAACAAAGAAAACGTGAATATTTTAATTTCAAAGGTTTGCTTTATTGCAAAAGAAAGTAGAAAATTTGTCTAACATTCTTAAAAACAGACATTAGATTTTATATAGTCTTAACAACTGGAAAACTACAATTGTAGACTACATGTTACAATTACTTATTAATATTTTATGAGCAAGGAAATGAGGCTGGTGAAAAACATTGCAAAATAGATTACACTAAACTTAAAGGCTTCTCTAACATAAAAAAAAGTAAGTACAAACATCAGGTTATTGTTTGTGAAATTGCTGAAAAGCACGCCAAGAGAATTGAGTGTAAGGTTGATGATGTTCCTGATCGATGAAGTGCAATCAAAGTCTCAAAAAAAAAACGAAAAAAAGATTCTCGCATTGTTCTCGAAAGATCCAACTTTGACTTTACGTGAGGCTGCTGTGAAATTGAAAGCAAAAGGTGTTGACATATCTTACGGAATGATTCGCAGGCACTTGCTTGCCAATAAACTGAAATATCGCAGTACTTTGGAAAAATCAATGTTGAGTGCAAAACACATTGAAAAACGAGTGGAATGGGCGAAGGAAAACTTGGACAGCGATTGGAGCAACGCAATTTTTTCTGATGAATCCTCCTTCTGGGCATTTCCGAGCATCAAACATGCCTGGACAACCTCCACCAGTAAGATGCTTCAACGGACTGTTAAACACCCCGTCAAGGTCCATGTTTGGGGGGTTCTTCTCAAACAAAGGTTTCGGTACTTTGGTCTTATTTACCGAGAAATTAAATGCCGAAAAAATGAATAAAATATATCAAAAGGCTTTGTTACCATCTGATGAGCAATGGTATATCAAGAAAAATGAGAGCTGGATCCTTCAAGAGGACAACGATCCGAAATATCGGAGTCGAGCGTGTAGCGAGTGGAAAGTGCAAAACGGTGTTATCACTTTAGATTGGCCATCTCAGCCACCGGATGCAAATCCCATAGAAAATGTGTGGGCTCTAATGAAAATGCAGCTCCGCAGATGCAAGCCATGTAATTTAGATCAACTTCTTCGACAAATTCGGAAAATTTGGAGGTCTTTTCCGGTAGCATAATCAGAAAAACTAGTGGAAAGTATGCATCGACGGTGCCAGGCCATAATTTACAATGCAGGAGATTGGACTTGCTACTGAGGTATTTGCATTGAGTTTTGACTACCAAATTATCAATAAATTTGCGAATTTTCGAAAAATCAATTGTTATTATTTAACAGTGACCACGCTCTTATGTAACAGATGTATAATACGGAGAACTGAGTGTGGTAAATTTTATAAAGACGAATTTTGAAGTGAGTTAATATTGGAATTCAAATCAATAGACATTTTGCTTAAAATTTGAAGCAATGTTACAGAACCCGACAACATTTTTGGAAAATTGGCACCGTCCTTGCCTTGGTCCACAATCCGAAAGCATTTTCGGAAAATTTTCAAATGCCGGCTATTTACACCATATTGTTTGTATTATTGAAATCCTACATGGTCTCTAAATGACAATATTATATTTTTCGGCAGTGTTTGTGCTTTTATGCTTCCTACGTTACATTGTTTTTGCTACCAAAATAATTCCATAATTTATTTTTAGCGCTAAAACAGTACAGCTGAGGTTTTCGCTGGCGCCATCTACATGCCAATTGTTAAAAATTGGGCAGCACTGCAACTGCGTACCAAAGAACAAAACTCTTTGGTCCAAGAATTTCGATAGTGTTTTATTTTATAAGTTTTTGTTTTTTTCCCAGCGTTTTTGTTTTGCTGCGTACTAGCCTTAAAAACAAAAAGTAACAATATAACTTGAAATTAACATAATTAAAATCTAAGCTTTTCAAAAAATTATTTTAATTTAAATTAAGTGCACTTTGTCAATTTGATTTGATTTCACAAGCAACAAATCATTCCAAATTACATCAAAAATATCTTCTGTTGATCTTGGTAGCTCCAAATATGTCGTTTTAAAACGAAGTAGATTACTTTATTAGTTTTCCAAAGCAAGGCTGATTATGATCCTAGTAAAATATTCTTACAATTCTGTCATTCACATAAGCTGCCCAATATCCCAATTTAGTAACTAAACTTTTCACTACATTCCACAAATGCCCTAAATGGCTATATTTCTGTTGGCCAAAAATCTTTGCTGCAGACAATTAAGCAAATGCAGCAAACCGCTTTTCGGTACAGACTGCATGCAAAAACACATAAAAGCCAAAACTTGAATGCAACTGCCACAAAGAAAGCAGCGGCAGCGGCAACTGTGACAATGTAAACAACATCAATATTGGGGTGGCTCTGTTTTTAGGGTGGCAAAAAGTGCATACAAAATTGCCGCCAAGTAGCGAACAAAAGAAATGGCAGCAGCTGCAGTTGAAACCCCAAAAACTGCAGCTAGTCCCAGGCCAGGCCCAAAATGGTAATGGCCTTTCGTTGTGTTTTTGGCGGACTGGAGGACTGGCGGAGTGGGTGGGGAGATGATGGTGGGGCAACTTGAGGCAACTTAATGCGAAAATCTTGTTGCAAGCGGCGTGTGCACCAAATGGCTGGCAATCGCGGCTGGAAATCGGGCGCATAAAAGTCTATTGTTTCAGCATCATAATTCTGCTGTAAGCTGCTACTGAAGCTGTTATAACCGGGCGCAGGAAATGGAGGGGAGGGGTGCATAATGTGGAAATGAACATCATTAATTTTGGCATTTTACATTTGCATTGAAATGGCATTTCGATATGAGCGCCAGGGTTGCCAGCATAAAGGACACAAAAGAAGAGCAAAAAAGGGTTAAGGCTTGGCAACATTCTTGTGATTGCAACGACGTGACTTAATTTCATGCTGAAAATGTTGCCTCTAACAACTAAATATTTGTGTCTGGACAAAAGGACTACAGAAAAGGAAAACTTGAAGCATTTATCAATATGGCGTCGTCGTTGACGTTGACGTCGGCGTCGCTGTTTATGTGAATTGCGGCACGTAGCGTTAAGCAAATGTCCAAGTGTTGAAAAAGACGGCATAAAACTAACACGTACGCAACACACACACATATACAAAGCATCGACTAGGGTGGCTCAACACTTAACTAAAACTAAGCACTATTTGGAGTGGGTTTGGGGGAGTCTATCGGACCACTTTGGGCTAGGGAGCAGCAAAAATCAAAGCTAAGCACTTTCAATTGGATTTATGCGTTTACTATGTGAGCCGTCTAATGTCTCTATTGGCAACTTATACACGCACAAATACACACACACACACACTGACACAACACTGTGTATGTATTGTGGACCTCTTGGGTTTCTTATTAATCAGCACAAAAAGTTTTTCCGCTCAACATTGGGCACAAATTGCAATTTGCCGATAAGCAAATAGCCAAAGCTATTTACACACACAAACATGGCCAATTATCCTGTAACTATATATGTCTGGGTGTGTGTGTGTGTGTTTGTGCGTATGTATTTGGTTATTAAGTTTTATGATCAGTTTGTGTTTTGCGTCGAAACGATTTATTTAGCTAAGCGGAATTAATTGGAATTTTACGTGTTGATTTGGTTTTACGCCAAGTGTGTGTGAGAATGCCTTTGTAAGGATAATTTGAGTTATCGATTTTAAAAAATAGTTTCTTTAATGGACAGCTTGGTTTTTTGGTTTGAAAAAGAAAATATGAGAAAAATTTGAATCATATCTTTAAAGAAATTGTTTGCTCAATGGAATTTTTATGGAATGTAGAAAGCATGAGAAAAATTTAAGTCATCTCTTTAAAATATTATTTTATCAATGGGTTTTTTATAGACTGCAGCCTGTCATTGCGTTTGAGACATAAAATTAATCTCTCAAGACTCATCATCCGCCCACAAGTTCACAGACCACTGTTGAGCTCGTTCAGTTCGACTCTCCTTAACAGGAGTAATCGATACCATTATGTAAAGTCAGGGCTGAATCAAAAAAGTAGCAATGCTTAATTAATTAAAAAAAAAAACAAAGCTGCAAATTCTTAGCAATCTATCTCGATTCTCATCAACAATAAAGTAGACAACAGACGGATACAATACCGATGAAGGAAGTGGCCTGGGGGTAGAAGGACCCAAGACAAAATATCACGAATCACTGGGCAGACACACTAGCATTTTCCAGGCAGATGTCTGTGCTATTGGAAGTTTTGCAGAATTCAATCTGCAAAATAACTACTACGTCAAAAATATCTCTATCCTCTCTGACAGTCAAGCAGCGATAAAGGCACTAAGCGGAGCAAATATCATATAAAGGCTGTTCGAAGAAGTGAGAACTCTCAGGAAAAAATTCACAATTAGATGGGTTCTAAGGTATAACAACAAGGACATAAGCGGGCAGATGGACCAGCAACAAACGGTGCAGCAACCACCGCTAATCGTTCCTAAACCTTACTGTGGGATTGGTAACCCTGTGGTACGGGACCTACTGAGAATAGAGGATGCAAACAAACGGCTGCATCACTGTGCACAGATACCAGGACTTAAGCAAACAAAAACCCTCCTCTATAAATACAACCGTAAGACGTTCAAAGTTTCGATAACCCACGGGAAAAATAATGTGAGTGTTATGACTAGCCTATTGAGGGGACTCTGTAGACTCCGAAGAGGATTGAGAACTATATTGCTTCTGTAGCACGGAGGAAGAAACTTCAGTGCGTCTACTATGCGAATGCATTGTAAGCTCCTGGACATGTACGTTCTGTCCAAAGACACTGTTGTTACCCTAAGTCCAAACAAAGTGCTGAAGTATGTGCAGGCAATTGGACTTTTAGGAGAGCTGTGAGCCGTGAATACGTGGGGTACAATAGTTGGATCACGGTGCATCTTTACACCCATTACTAACAATAATAATAACGCTCACAATATGTACTCCTTTTGGTACTAACTTTCCAGGATCCCTTAAAGAGATACCATCACAGCCACTTGAACGCCTTTTAGAAAGCTGTATCTGTTTCCATTGTGATACTCTGCAGAGCTAATAAAAGAGCAAAAAGTTCGGATAGTGCCATATCCCTCCTCTTGGTGGGTATAGCAACATGGCAACCCTTGGCTTTACAGGAGTCTTCCACACCAGCAGCCTTATCGTCGTGGAGCTTATGGAGAACCGGTGGATGCGTTTACGTAATTATGCACGTCTGTGTAAAATCTGATATTCCCAGTTTGCTCAAAGGGTACAAGCTCTCACTATACCACACCAAGAGGATCAGACAAGAAGATGAGCCAGAAATGTGGTTCTAGTTTAATATTCATTACAGAGTGCTATCGAGGATTTGAATCTAACTTTAAAATTAAGAGTTCAGCGCAACTATTAAGTTATATAATAATATAAGAAATATTAAGCCTATGCCGTGAGAGGAACGGAAAGTCGAGGCTTCCTGTCAATAAGACGTAAGTCTATTATAAACTCTACGCTAAGCTCGTTTAGAACACGTTATCAGAAGGAAGGCACTTGAGCCCCGTCTTCTCGGTTGGATCTGGGCAAAGCTTATTTTCATATTCAATCCGTATCACAAACTTTAAAAATTACTTTTTAATAATAAAAAAAGGCGACAAATTAAGAAACTAATTATTGTTTTTTGATTTACAGTGGTTATTCCAGCGGTTGTGGGCTTGAATCCTAAGTTAAGCATGGCTCTGCACTTTCCACTTTTCTATTTCCCTTATTTTTCTTGTCTCTTCTATATCCTTATTACTTTCTCCTATCATCGGTATCACAATGTGCCTGTTCTTGGACTAAGTGAGCTGGGTCGCTAAGTCCCAAATGCCGCCTTGACCTACCTACCTACCTACAGCTTAACGGGTTCCGAGCTCCGGGGCGAGTTTTTCACAGTTGGGTCTATATTTTAAAGTCAAAAAGATAACTGGGACTACGGACGAAGCTGTTGGTGCCGCATTCAATCTGAAATTTTATAAAAATATTTTTTTTCCAATACGTGATGATCAATAGGAATCTTCTCTCGAACTGATCATTCTGTATACAACCTCTTCTGAAATCAAACATATTTTATTACAGTAACAGGTAATTCACGGGTAAATGCACATTTAAAATGCATCCATTCAAGGACTTAAAATTACAGCTGTTACCAAGTAACATAAGTCAATACCCAAAATTCAATAAAGCTCAATTCCTTGCATACTCTTAAATTAATTAAAAACGCACAAACTGGAGAAAAACTTTGCTAAATAAAATTAATGACAATGCCCATTAGGGAGTTGGCAGTCTTGGCCAGCGGCTACTTCTGTCAGTTATACCAAAAATCTACACCAAATAAAAGTCAAACAATTTGCTGAGTAAAGTCTTTTGGACAAATTTAAAGAAATTACATTTGACGCTTTTCAATTAGTGTGGAAAAACTTTATTTTAATTGTGACACTAACACGTTGACGGCAACCACTTTAGAAGTGCAAGAAACCCAAAACCAAAGAACCAAAGAACTTTTTGGACAACTTTTTTGGGCGAAAATGAGATGGCATAAACTTGACATAGAACAAAAGTCAAGACGGCACTGTACCACGCACCACAGAAATGTCAAAAGAAACTTTGGGAGATTAATTACAATTGAAAACAAATGAATGCAAAAACGATAAGCAGCCACAGGAGCTGCTTGCTACTTGTTCCTTTTTGTACCAAAAAAGGATTCTGGCAGACGGCAAAACTTGAATGCTGCAATGCTGCCAACTTTGCCAATCAAGATAAGCTTGGCTGAGTGGGTGTTGGTGTTGCCAACCCCTCAAACCAAACCCCAACTATACACTAATCAAGTAAAGGCGTTGAAACAAATGTTGGCACCTACGAAATAAGCGCCACTACTCCAACAACAACAACAACGACAACAACAACTCAAATTTAACCAAACTGGCCAAAAGTTTGGGGCCTGGCTATTTTATGGCCCAGCGACGTGACTTGTTTAGTTTTGTGTGTCAAAATTTTTTGGCCAACGACTGTCCCCTGGCGCGTTGGAAAAACTTTTTATTTCCTTGCCGTTTTTCCGGCCAGCAAAGCATTTTTGTGTGTACCGCCTGTAGGTCAGCGGGCGGCCATTAACACCACTTAACAGCGTGACCAAACGAACCAAAGCGTAGCTCGGGGCCCAGTCACACCTCCCGTCTCCCAACTGACCCAGACCCAGTTGCAGATCCAGTACAGGCTAGTCCGTGCAGTTTGCCACCACAGCAAGCACGGCTCGCCGCAGACGCCATAACTAAAAATTTTCATGCACTGCTCTACGTGAGGATGGCAACGGGGCTTCGGGGGGTTGGCCAGAGAGTTCAAAAGTGTTGAAAGTTTTGCGTATAAATCACGAAATTAATTAAATTTGACATACATTTTGCGCTAAAGTAGCGCCATAAACAACTTTTTTTTTCTGCGTACTTTCCTTAACGCTGATATTCTTTATTTTCATACTTTACTTTAGAAATTAAAAGTAAAATTGAAGGGGAACAACAACAACAATGTAAGAGAAGTATAAAGGAATCACCGACTGAGATGTACACTTTATGTGAGGCAATTACTGATAATGAGAGGGAATCAGTCATTATGCACATCATTCCACAATAGAGACTCTTCTCCAGCCTTGTACTCATAAACTAACAGAAAGGTCGTTCACGCGGCAGCCTGTTGCAATTCTCTTTAAGTGCTTTACTAGAGGCAATTTCTGATAGTGAGTGGAAAAAAGTCATTATACACATCATTCCACAATCGAGACTCTTCTCCAGCCTTGTAATCATAAACAAACAGAAAGGTCGTTCAAGGTGCAACCTGTTGCAATTCTCCTCAAGTACAGCATGTGTAAAAAGCTACAATATGTTTCAACTTCTAAAAAATTGGGAGCAATTTACTTCTAGTTTCTGGAGTGACTCTTTGCGATTGAGAGACCCTTTAACAAAGTAAAGGCTTTAGTTTTGTTTTGCGTAGAGCTTTCAGATAGTGCAAGCCGGCATTGAATGGTTTTTCTTGCCGAGATATCGTCAAGATTATTTTGGCGTACTATAAGGCAAACTATCTAAGTTACTATTGTGATCTTGAGCCCATCAGAAAGCTCGCTGATACGACTACTCTATAGCAAAAAAAAAATTCGGCAGGTGTTTTATGTATCGTATATTGGAATTAACTCAAAAGTCAGCTAATCCTGTGAGTACTAAAATATATTGAATCACAAGAGAATCATCTTCATAATCTCAATAAAACTGGTTCATACCATAAATGTAAAAAGCAATATTCGGCCGAAAAGGTTTTTTTTTTATGAAATAATATATTCTATACGCTGATCCTGCTTTGGAAAAAAAAAATTCACGTCTAATCAGGTCAGTGCACATATCGAGGTAACTCTCCAATTTTGAGGAGAGTCCAATTTAAGCTAGATCTAGTTGGACATAGTAATATACAATATAGATTGTTTATGTTTTCTGACTATCATTTCTTCTTTTTGTCCCCCTATTTCAGAGCTCTGAGCTGAAGAATTAGTACGTTCCTGGAGCGAAGTGAAGCAACTGCTTCAAAAGCTCCTGAAGGAGCTAAATAAAAAAAGATTCGGGAGTTCTATCAAGCTTTGGAGACATGTAAACTTCTACTGGGGATCAGATATCTTCTAAAAATTTCTTCGACAAATTTCATCTCTTACCGGATTATACTAATTTTTGTGCCTAAATAAATGATCTTCAAGTTGTTTTAATCACATCGTTCACTCTGACAAACGTATGATATTTATAGGTAGGATAATCTGGAGCAAGCCCAACAGTGTGGGTAAGCCCGACGTCCCACCGTTTTTTAAATAAGCCAATACTGAGCGAGCTCATAATTTTGTATAATTCTTTTAATCGAGTCGTCTTAAATCCGACCTCAAATGTGGTCCTAAGCTTGGTTCAGCAAGCTACTTAGACAGCAGATCAAAAAACTCGAATTAGTTACTTAGCTATCCATTTTTGACATTTATTCAACATTACTATTATATTAATATTTCGATTTATAATATATATTTTATATTATTAATTATTACTATTTTTTAAAATAAATACAATTTATCTTGTAAAACAATAGTCTTATATTTTGATGAATGAAAAAATATTTACCCCAAAATTTTTCAAAAAGACAAAAATTTCCTTTTATGTTTAATGGTATAAATATGTCAAAAATTGGAAATGGTAGCCAAAACCAATTGCTAGTTCGGATTTGCCCCACCTTATCGTCATTTTTTTTTATATGCTTTCCACATTTATTGATTTGGCAAGCACTGTACAGATGCCTACTAAATTTTATTTAAATCATATACTATATGCTAAATCAGTCCTAAAAATAGGTGGTAGGCCTCACCCCAACATTTTTGAAAATAAAAAAAATTAACTTTTTGCAAAATGGTCATATCACTAAAATTAGAAATGGTGATGGCTTATAGCCGAAACCAATTACTAGGTCGGATTTGTCCCAACTTTCCATGCTTATTAACTTGATAGGTACTGCACAGTTGTCTGCTACCTGTTACCAAAACCTGGACCAACTTAAGATACTCCTTTTATTTACAAGTAAAATATGGAGAGCGTGTTGCAACTTACTGAGCATTTTTGATATTTGTGTGCAGCAAGTTCCGTGTGGCAGCGACTGAAAATGTACAAGAGAAATAAAGTTACTTAAAAAAAAAAAATAAATTCACATAAAAAAATATCTGAATTTTGAAATACTATACGTGCAAAAATGAATGAAGTATTTGAAATATGCGTTAAAGTTGAAGTTTCTGCCAGCAAAAGCTAAAAGTTTTCATTTTATTTCTGTTGCCATGGGATTACTGAGCGTTGCCGTATCATGCAAAAAGTTTATGAAATGCAATGCTTAATTGCATAATTTTGGATTTACCATCAGGGAATCTGATGAGCTGAGATGTAACATGAAGCTTTTGTGATATGTTTGATATAAGTTGGAAAGGTATGATGTGGCAACTTTTAAAGTTTGGGGGTATTCGTGAGTTGTGTGCAGTTTGTCAGAGTAATAAATATAAAAACTTACCACAGAAAAGCTTTCAACGTTGATTAAACGTGAAGCCAGAGTAGTTGCCTTTTAAGACAAATTGTCGGACAGGTGATTTAGTTGGTTCTACAAGAGTGAGATAAGATGTTTGCCTTGAACCATATACGAAGGAATTTTAAGCAACAAAGGCGAATGGACAACCATAGTGTTTTAAAACCATAAAGTTGTTATGTAATTTTAATTATTTACATTATAGAAAATATGTGCTTTATTTTGATTAGTTTTCCGATAATCTCCCACAGGAAAACTGGACAAAATAATGCCATGATTCGACTTTACTTCCATACGTTAAGGCCATTTAATAAAATTTATTTTTTTATTTCTCTAGATCTTTGGTCTCTGGTCACGATTCAGGAGGGGCAGTTATTATGGGTAACTCTAAAGCTGCCCCAGAATTTGTCACGCCTCCTTCTCCCTGCTCCATACAATTCACAAATCTGGAAAAACTTGACCCAATGGTTACAGTTTTTAGCTAAATTCCCAGCTTTAAGCCATTCCATTGACAGCCATTTTGAGTGTATGCCTAAAAGTATGCAACACAAATTTTCATTTAATTTAATTTACACTGCGCAAAACAAAAGCCTAAAAAAGCGGTATTTATAGATAAAACTAAACTGTGGCAAACGAAAACTATGTGTCTAAGCGATAAGCACTAGTTCCAGTTCCTCTAAAGATTCCCATTCAATAGCCAGCTAAATGTGCGTTTTCCGTTTCAATGGAAAATAGAAAATGCCAAATGGCACTGGTGGTTAGGAAAAGTGCAGCATCAACTACTTAATACGCAAAGCGGGCCAAAACTTGGCGTTGGCTTGAATGCTTAAACTTTGACTGCCCGCCCTCGTCGCTGCCTTGGGGCAATCTACCAAAACTTAATCCTTTCGAGAGCCAGTTCCCCCAAAAAAAACAAAATAAAACCAAAGTCAAACAAACAAACAAACGTTGAGTTTATAGCTTAAGCTGGCATTCAACATTTTCGGCCAAGTATTTAAGCCATTTGCGCTAATGAATGCGGTTGCGCATTTTTAAGCACAAATTCTCCAAACACCCCAATGAATGTTTTGCAAAACTTTTCGCGAGCCCCCCGCTCTAGCTTACTCTCACTCTCTCTTCCGTCTGCAAAGTTGTTCAACTTGCCGCAGGTCTCAACTTATTCGAAACACGTGCAAAATTATGGTTTTGGTCTGTTTTTGTTTAGCGTCAGATAACTTAGCGCCCACACTGTAATATCTTGTTGTTGCTTTTGCAGCTGGCTGCGGTCAGTTGCCTGCGGTTGCTTTTATTTATATTTTTATTTATATTTATTTTATTTAGATTTTAATGTAATGCATATTTAGTGGCACTTTAGCAACAGCTTTTGTACGCAAATCTTTTGTTTATTTAAAATTTTCCATTTTTCTTTTTTATTTTGTACTAATTGCTTTACCGTCGGTCATTGGGTGACAGTGATCGTGAATGATTCGTGGAAAAATAATTCATTTAAACAGATGTGTGAGATCTGCAAAAATAAAGAAAATCTGAAAGAGCCATGAAAAATTGCAGTGCAGGTTCAGAGACTTGTGCACTGAAAAAAATTAACTGATACTGACAAGTAATTAAGAAATTTTTCTTTGTTTTAGTAACTTTTTTGTTAATACAAATGCGATACAGTTTATATCCCTCTAATATATAAAAATGTTTTTTTTTCTCATCTTTTTGAATTTAATTTCAAGTGGGCCCCCCTGAACCGCTTCAGGCGATGGATGGGTAGGTGCTGATGAGCGAAGCGAGCAGGGGGCGAAGCCTCCTAGTAATAATACAAATTAATTTTATTTTGCGTATTTACAATGTTATGATATTACAAAGTGGGTTTTGTATCGCAGGGTTAAGAGTTCAGGCGTTTAATTTTGGAAAATAAGGGATCATTTAATTCAGCATAAAATTTAAATTGTTTTCATTGGTAACTATTTTCAGCAAATACTTTTTGTAAAATTTTTTTTATTTCTTAAAAGCGTTACGGAACGTAAGCGGAAAAATTTGAAATGAGAAATTTTTTTTTTAATTAAAATCGTGTTTGAGTAAAACTTCGATCTTTTGTACTTGGTTAAACTATAGATGGTATGGATATCTTTAGTTTTACCACGATTTTGATATTCTAAAGCTGGAAATATGCGTAAAACAATTCTCTTGCGGCTCAAAGCTTCAAAATTTGATTTAAAATTTCGTTACACAACAGTAGAATTTATCGAAAAAATTAGGAAAATATATGAATTTCTCCAAAATAATAAGGGATACATCCACAAAAATACTAGTTTTCCGTAGCATGCAAAAACGAATCCTAATACAATTTTTATATATAGCATCTACAGTTCTTACTCAATTTTGAAGATCTTAGGCCCGAAATGTTCGTCAAAGAATGCACTTTTAGCTCAAGAATACTTTCGAGAAATAAAAATAATAAAATCTTATCGAAAATAATCGTAAATAAAATATTGTACGATTTCCTTAATCGTCATTATTTAAGAAATAAAAACACATCTAAAATGCTTTTTTCGAACATAAGTGTAATTGAGTGAAAGAAGGGTGTTTTGAACATGGTTCCCTAACATCAGTAGTTTTTACCCGATTTTGAAGATCTAAGGCTGAAAATATTAGTAAAAGAATTCTCTTTCAGCTCGAAGCTTAGAAAAAGTTTGTAAAAATTTATCGGAAATCTTAGGAAAATATACGAATTTCTCCAAAATAAAAAGGGATATATTGACAAAATACTCTTTTTCCGGAGCATGCAAAAACGAAACCAAATGTTTACACAAGAATTCTCTTTCAGCTCAAAGCATAAAAAAACTTATTTAATTTTATGAAAGCACATAAGAAGAATTAATGGGACTATTAGGAATACATAGACAAAAATATTCGCCTTCCTGAGCACGCAAAGACAAATCCGAATAAAATAGTTCGATTCGGTTGTTATATTTAAGAAGACCTTCGAGAAGTAGAAACTTAAAACGAAACAATCGTAAATTCCAAAAGTCTCATCGAAAATAATCGCAAATAAAATGTTATAAATAAAATATTTCTGTCCACGAAAATATATAGTCTTTATTATTTAGTTTTCGATTCCCGTTATCATCTTTATATAAATCAAAAAAAAATGTCAAATTTTTCTTTTCATTATTTTGGAAATTTTTGAACTTTTATTTTTTTTTAAATAAGTTATCTTTTCTAATTTTCTTTTTTTTTTACGTGAGTATTTTTATTTATAATTAAAATAGATCAAACTAATCTATTTTAGTTAAGTCGTAAACAAATCATAAAAATCGCAACAAAAAAATCATAAAATCGAATTTTCGTTTTTTAAAATCAGACGCAACTTAAACAAAAAAAACAATAAATATTTGATTATATGTGTGAGCTATGAAAATAATATTTATTAGAGGCATAAAATTATAAAGTCATAAACTTTTCAGGTTGCAGAAAAATAATGATATTTTTTGTTTGATAAACAGATTTTTATAAATAAATAGAAAATTATAATAATAGATTGTAGGCCTACTTTGCTCTAGCTACAGACATTTTTGAATAATTTGGAATTAACTTCTGCTTTATAATTATATAAATTAATTAAAGTATAAATTTTAAAGGTGTAATTTTAATTTTTTAGAAAAATTGTTCTAAGTGTACTTGTTGAAAAAATAATAATAAATATTAAAAAAAATATTTTTTAATAAGTTTTTGTGTTTTTAAACGGTCATGCAACTGTGAAAAGTAGAATAAACAATTGGCACCTGGACAAAGATTTTCGACAGAATATAAGCGTATTTTGACATTTGGCAGACCCTCATAAATTCAACTTTTCTACACACAACGACATAAATTATATTTACGATATAATTATTACCATATACATATATCTACTTTTACTTTGTAGAGCCTACACATCAAACTAATGATCTCTTACGCTCTACGGCGGCAACTTGTCATCTCAAGAAATGCTAGAAATACACAAAATTAAATGTATCTTAAGTCATATAAATTATAATAACAATAAACTGAATGTTCAAACATCTGTTTTCACACCGCAAGAATTTCTGAGTATGCCAAACTAAGAGAGGAGAGAGTATACGAAAACCACAAAATGCTCTTCAAATTGTTGTTGAAATTGCGGTGAAAAATGTTGCTTTGTATTGAATGTTCAATAAAAATGGGCGCGACATAACAAAAACCGCATCAACAACACTTATAAAGTATATATATGTATATTCATATATGAATAGGTACACACTGACTCTCTTATTCTCACGCTCCTAGAGAGCACATCTAAAGCCAAACATAACAATAAAAATTAGCTGAGAGTGAGAAGCTGTCAACATTGCGCTGACACTTTCTCATAATCAATAACGATTCTAAATCGTATAAAGAGAGTATTTGGAAACTCAAAGAAAAACCAAAATCAACAACAATATTTAAACATATGGGTGATTCTTTTGAAACCCAAACGGACTTTCAAAAAAAAAAAAAAATATCGCCATTTTAAAGTTGTTTGTTAAGATATTGGGAAGCAAGAAGAGACTAACGTGTTTCATTGAATTTTTTATTTAGAATAATATAATAAAGAATACTTACTATGACAAAAATATTAAAAAAATATCATATAGAATAATATAAAATAAATTAATATAATACTTTGCATATGAAAATATTCAAAAATAAATATATTTTATAAATCGCACTTTTTAAAGTTTTACAGCATGATTAGCTGAAAATATCATGAACATTTCGGAGTTCTGAGTGCAAAATATTTTCTGAAAGTTTCATCTATTCAAAGCTTTTAAAAAGTCCATACACTTAAAATAAAATGTCTACGGAAACAACTATTATCCATATAGTTTCAAATAATTCCACGTGGACTAGAATTCATAATCAAAATGATCTGTCATATGAGACAATCAAGCAAATTTTATAAGTAAAATCAAACAAATGACAGGATTGAATGTGCTCTAATGAGTCCATTCAATAGAGTATACAACAAAACTATTTGCTAAAGATTATTATGTTATTATGGAAATCTATCTGGAAGATCCAGAATGTGAAATCTTTTCAGACGTCTAACATCCAAGCTATTATCCAGTAAGTTAAGAGCCAACGAATTTCCATGGTTTGACAGTCTCTCCAAATATCTTAACGATGATTTGCTTATTTCATCTTTGACAAAAAAATGAGATTTTGATTTGATTTTTTACATTTATTAAAAGTTTTCAAAAAATGGTCAATATTATGAAAGTCTATGTACTTAAAATACACACTCTATACGGAAACTATTTTTGTCCAAACAATTTTGTTCTAACAATTTCATGTAGATCAGAAATCAATAATAGATCTGATTCGCTTAATTTAAAAATTCTTTCATAAAAATATTTGTTTGATTTATCAAAGAATTGCCCATTTATAGCAACAACAAAGTGTGACACAGAAATTTGCCAAAATATAAAATGCAATACATTTTAGCAAATATCGCAGTCGCTTTTAATTATTAAAATAATAAAAAACTTGCAAAATTTTCAAAGGAAAATAAATGAAAATTTCTTAATTTATTAGTACAGTAGAAACTCACTAATAAGACACATTTGAGCATACTATGGCTTGCTCAAATGTGTCTAGTAACAAAGAAATGTTTGTACTTAAAAATTTGATTGGTTCGTTACAAATTCCAGAGATTCCATAACTTTATGAATTGGGTGAATACCTTATAATTTTTTTAAAGCCTCAATTTTGACTTAAATGTATTTTATTTGCTGCTTATTTTAAAAAAGTTGTTCATGGTTTTATTTTATTAATAAATAAAAAAGTTGTTCATTCTAGAACAATTCCAATTAATAATTGCTGAAACTTAAAGCTTTATTACTTTTAAAAAATGGCGTACGTAAAGTCGGACGCGGACGACTTTGGGATACCCTGTACCACTTGCTTGCAATGAAATCCGGTTCCTTCACAAAAAACCAAAAACAGAAGAATTTTTTAGCAGTTAAATTTTTTTTGACCAATCGTTCCTATGGGAGCTAGTCAACCGATTTCAATAAAATTTGACACAGTTATTAAATGCCTTAAAAGATCTAATGCTGAATTTAGTTCAAATATCTTTACAAACAAAAAAAATCGGATTTTGTATAAAAAGCGTTTTTTTGGACCGATTGGTCCTATGGGAGCTATATGATATAGTCAACCGATTTGGATTAAATTTAGTACAGTGCTTAGGAACTATAAAAAACTCACGAATATCAAATTTGGTCCCAATATCTTAACAAACAAACGAAACACAACAAATTTAGTTAAAAAATCAATTTTTTGGACGATCTGCCCTATGGGAGCTATATGATATAGTCAACCGATTTTGTTAAAATTTGGCACATTGCTTAAATGCTCTAAAACACTTTCAAACGCCAAATCTAGTTACGATATCTTTATTAAAAAACAAAATATACCGAATTTTGATTTAAAATAGTTATTTTGGCCGATCGGTCCTATGGGAGCTATATGATATAGTCAACCGATTTTGATGAAATTTGGTACAATACTTGGAAACCATAAAAAACGTCTAAATGCCTAATTTGGTTACGATATCTTCATAAACAAACGAATTATTCATCTAAAACCTTTTTTTTTGTCGAGGTCGTCTCAAGCACCCATATAGGAGTTATATTATTTATTCCCGATATCAAAAAAATAAAATAAACTTGTCTCCTATGGAATAATATGGGATCTAATGTGAAAGTTTAGTTGCTCTAGCTCTTACCATCTCTGAGATCTAGGCGTTCAAACGGACGGACGGACAGACGGACATGGGTATATCGACTTCTCTATTCACCCTGATCATATTTTAGGTAACTTTGGGGTGTCTCCGACGACTCCTTCTATATGTTACATACATTTTCGGCTTGCACAAACTTAATATACCCTTGTTACCATACGGTACAGGGTATAAAAATAGCTTTTTATAAAAAATTTATCTGTGACTATCTGTGATATATCCACATTTTGGACTTATTAATTAGAATTTTGGATGTTTTAAATTTAAAAAGCAGTAAAGACACACATAGAAATTAATTTATTTCAAAAACATTTTTTTAGATATTATATAATGTTTGTAGGTTTTTTGTTTACGTTTTTAAGTTTCTTTCGAATTAAATTTATTTTCAAAAAGGTCAGTTCTGGAGGATAAGACATAGTGTGTGAAGAAAAATTAGACAGGTCTATAAATACCTTGGTCATGTCAGTTGTTGGAAAGCTAAGGCTCATTTGCAAAGTAATATCCTGCGTAGAGTCTGAACCCGTGTCAAAATTAGCCCATCACCGCAGGATAGAGATATTTAAAATAATATACCCGAAAAACAGAGTTTTCCAACTTTTGAAGCTTTGGTCTGTTTCTCCAGTTACGTCATTCAGTACTACTCTTACCCTTTAATTTAAGAGTTCAAGATATTAATTACGAAATATATCCCTTTGACGTTATTAGCATTTGAAAAATTTTTTACTGTGAAAATTGGGAGTCTATTTTTGAAAAAAAATCGATCTCTGTTTTGCTATAATATATCCACTTTGGACTTTCTAATTGCAACTTTTGGGTTTTCACTGTACTACTAAATAATTTGCGCCTAGCTCAGACCCAAATACATAATTTTTTTTTTCTAAATATTATTTATAAGTATTTTTATGCGAATTTTTTTTTGTTTTAGTTTTTATTACGGAAAAATGATTTTGCCAGTTGCTGCGCTGTCAGGCCCCCGTATCATCATCGTGATCGTCATCAACATGATCATCATCATCATCATCGAGTTGATGACCAGCAGCGCCAATGCCTGGTCTCCATGGCGCTGTCAAGTCAATCGCCGCGATTCGTCGTCAGCAGTGGCACTTGGACCTCGTCGCAGCGCGTTCTTTAGCGCTCCTTACTCGAAGAAGAAGTCTCGTTGTCGGTCGTTGTCGTCTCCGGTCTCCGATCTCCGGTCAACGTCGTTGCGGTTTTTGTTGTGCTCAGCGTCCGTAACGTAGTCGTGGGCAGTGCGTCCATGTCGCATTCACATCCATAGCTATATAGTATATAGTTTATAATGCATGATCACTTATATATACATATATATAATATATATACTTATACTTATATGCATATGTTTTTATGCAGTTTTTTGGAAATCATGTCACTTGCTGCAATTCGTGCATTTTATTCGGTTTTGTGCTCTACGCGGAAATGCTAAGTGAAAATTTATGTGTGAAAATTATTCAAGCAGCCAAACACAACAACAACAAGTGTGTGTGAAATAATCCTCTACTATATAGTAAATATATATTTTATAATGCCAAATAGTGTGCCAGAAAAAATAAATAATACAAATTTTGATTGATAGAAAGCAAGTGCCAAAACTATAACAATTTTTAAGTGCTATATAATAGTTGATGTTATTAAATAATTAGTTGAAAATTTTAACAGATACATATATATAAGTAAGATTTGTATCTGTGTGAGTGAGAGTGCGCGTGAATTTGTGCGTCTTGTGTCAACTGAAAGATTTGACCTCGCACTTCAACCATCAAGTGAATTAAGATGCTACATATAGATGATATACCGTAGTGGGACAGACTCTCTGTCCACAATCATCTCGTGAATAAGTTCCACTTCGTTTTCATCATCTCCCCAAAGCAATTTGTCAATAAAAACATTTTTCATCTAGTCAATGTTTTGTGCGTGAGTTTCATTTTTTACAAGTTCTGGAAAAGTTCAGTTGCACCCAAGAGTTCATTTGCATTGAAGTAAGTAAACAAAGTGTATCTTATTAGCTGTATGAGTGCCTTGAGCAACTTGTTTCTTTTATTTGCAATTCAATTTAAGTAAAAGTGGGAATTTCGCTGACGAGAGTACACTGAGAAAAATTTGCTAGTAAGAAACTAACTTTTTGTAAAGATTTATGGAAAAATGTAAAAAAAAATGTATTTGATCTAAGTTCTTGCATGAATAGAATAGTCTTTTCAGTGAATCTTTGAATACAGAGTAAGCACTCTTTTTTTATGGATCTCCTTTCCGGGGATTTATTGAAAATTTTAAGATCATGAATAATGAAGTTTTGATACCCGCAATCAAACATTTTTTTCTGCATGTGTCACCTTCTACAGTCTATTCTTGCTAAAAGAAAGTTTGGGGAAACGATGTAGAAGAGCTTGAAAACAAAAAATATATATCCCTTGTTAAAATTCGGTTATGCTAGTGAGGTAACATCAGAAGACTGACTGATGGAGACTTGTTTGGTTTGAATGTGTAAAAAAATTAAGATGAAAATTGATTGGTTCTTTGTGCCTGTGTAATCTGCAAACAAGAAGAAAAGACAAGTTAAGGGATAACATAGACATTACAAAGGAAAATACATCCTATCAAAACAAAATCCATCGTATGAAGTCTGTCTCAAAAATTGGTGTACCTCCAAATATTCTGTCTGTCCATTAGAATCTATGCGGTAGGGTGAAAAAAATTTATTTCGGCTTTTAGCGATGTTGATTCTTTGGGTCATTCTAAGCAGTTTTGTCTAACTAGAGGTCGAAAAGGAGTCGCCCACTTTTTCAAATAGGTTTTCATACAAAATATTGAAAAATTGACTTGGACTTTCCATTTACAAGGCCAAATAAAGTTATTTTCGTATGAAAAACACTTCGTCAATAAAAAAAAACATGAACAAAAGCGCTTTCGGCGTCGCACTAAATTAAAAAATAAATGCCAAAAATGGATTCCTCAATCCCAAAACCCCCAAATACACATTTGCTTTGAGGAAAAATAACGTTTTGGTCTTGTAAATGGAAATCGATTTTTAAATATTTAAAAAAATGACGTTCGTAAAGTCGGGCGCGGACGACTTTAGGATACCCTGTACCACTAGCTTGTAATAAAGTCCGATTTCTTCACAAAAAACCAAAAACAGAAGAATTTTTAAGCAAAAATTTTTTTTGACCGATCGTTCTTATGGGAGCTATATGATATAATCCACCGTTTTCAATAAAATTTTACACAGTGCTTAAATACCTTAAAAAAGATATGAAAGCCAAATTTATTTTAAATATCTTTACAAACAAACAAAACACATCGAATTTTGTATAAAAAACGTGTTTTTGGACCGATTGGTCCTATGGGAGCTATATGATCTAGTCAAACGATTTGGATTAAATTTGGTACAGTGCTTAGGAACTATAAAATACTCACGAATGTCAAATTTGGTCTCAATATCTTAACAAACGAACGAAACACAACAAATTTTGTTAAAAAATCGATTTTTTGGAAGATCGGACCTATGGGAGCTATATGATATAGTCAACCGATTTTGTTCAAATTTGGCACATTTCTTGGGAACTATAAAAAAATACCAAATTTGGTTACGATATCTTCCTAGACAAACGAGTTACTCATCTAAAACTTTTTTTTTGTCGAGTTCGTCTCAAACACCCATATGGGAGCTATATAATTTTTCCCCGATATTAAAAAAATAAAATAAACTTGTCTCCTATGGAATAATAAGAAATCTAATGTGAAAGTTTGATTGCTCTAGCTCTTACTAGCTCTGAGATCTAGGCGTTCATACGGACAGACAGACAGACGGACAGAAGTACAGACGGACGGACAGACGGACATGGGTATATCGACTTTTCTATTCACCCTGATCATATTTTAGGTAACTTTAGGGTGTCTCCGACGTCTCCTTCTATATATTACATAAAGTTTCGGCTTGCACAAACTTAATATACCCTTTGTACCGTACGGTACAGGGTATAAAAACAGAAACGAAAGCGCCATCTGGCGTCGCACTAAATTAAAAAATAAATGCCAAAAATGGATTCCTCAATCCCAAAACCCCCAAATACACACTTTGAGGAAAAATAACGTTTTGGTCTTGTAAATGGAAAGTCGATTTTTTAATATTTAAAAAAAAATAGGTTTTATTTCAAATAGTTACAATACAAAATTAAACGTATGCTCTATATGTCAGGGAGACATGAGTAATAGATTTGCGTTTATGTAGCGTCTACTTAAATTTGTTATAAATTTGCCAAAAAATTCGAATTTTCAAATAATTTATTCATTTATCAACCTCTCCGACCTAAAACCAAATCCCAACAGTAGCTGGCTTCAAGAACATTTTTGCAATAAGTGAAACTCAAAGGTTTGACTTCCTGCTTTCAAATTATTCGCAAAATACAAATTGCATTAACCTCCAGTGCAGAGCTACTTTAATTTATATATCTACTAAAAAGAGAATCTTATTATAGCCTGCAGCTAGCCACGCATCACTAAGAAAATTACAATCCGGGGTCAGAGCAGGAAACCACATTAAACAACCAGAGAAACACAGAGAGAGGAGTTCTGGGGGTTCAGAGCGTAGGAAGCTTCAATAATATTATGAGAAATCAAACTATAAAATCGAAGTAGTAGAAACCACGAAAATGTGGTTCAAATGCAACAAAAGCCAAAACACAGTTTAGTGGTTAAATAACAACAACAACAGCAACAGCAAACACAAACCGGACAAGGACGAGCAGGACAATCAAGTTCGAGAAGTCAAGACAGCAAAAGGCAACTACTAATAAAGCCTCTGAATAGGGCGTACAGGTAAACTCAAATGACCAACAACAACAGCAAAAGCAACAACAAGGACAAATGAAAGCAGACAAAAGGAAGCTCAAATAATATAAATTAAATGTAGAGAAACCGGGGAGAGAGAGAGCGAGACCGAGAGAGAGCTGGAAGTAGACTTTCCGAGAGAGTGGGACTCCAAAGAAAGCAGAGCAGAGTAATTATTTCCGGCAGAGTGGGCGCCATGCGGTTTAAGGTTTGACTCTGCAACACATGGCCGGACACTTGGAAAACCCCCAACCTGTGGCAGTTTTCGTTAGGACGAAGTTCGGTTTTTGAAGCAGGACTAGGGTTTGGGCCGAGTCCAAAATCTATCTGGGCAATAATTTCGGTTGACATGCTTGTGGTAATTATTGGCCGTAATGACAAAACCGATGCGAAATGTAACAAACGCCACATGGACAACCAAATTGCTTTACTGCTTCTTCTTCTTCTTCTGTGTGGGTGTCCTTTTTAATTGGATTTTGTGCAGGAGCTAAATTTAATTGTTTTTTACTTAAGGCCATTTCAAACTTAATAGCCTGAAATATATTTCTGGTCATTGGTAACATAAATATTTTATACAATTGTCAAACATAATTGGCCATAAAATAAACAAAAGTCTAAAAATTGGCCAAAAATTAACTCAAATTAAAGTTTTCTTTGAGCTTATAAACAACATTTAAATCATTTCCTATATAAAAACTAAACCAACACAAACTTAGTACTATAAATATATGAGATCTTTATTTTTAGCTCATTTATTGTCCAGTTGTGTTTTTTGAGATCTTTGAAATCTTCTTCTAGTTTCTTTTTTTTCTGTCAGTTAATCATTAGCAGAGAGTCAAGTGAAATATGTTTGTTTTGGGAACATTTTCGGCGTCATGTGCCACGCCCACGTCAAACAGCCAATTGGACGGGCGATTTAGTGCCGGCTACAGTGGACACCAGTCGGATAAAAGTGTCGGAAATCTTTGAGATTTATTGGCATTTAAGGTAAACAAAATATTTATGTTGGCGTGGACAGATTCTTCTATATTAATGCATCAAAAGTGAATAATCTCATCAAACTGTCTAAAGTGAAAATTGGTTTTATTTTGCCACTGGGGACTTAAATCAAAACTAAAGCCCCTGAACTCTTATAAAAGCTCTTTAAAAACTCTCAAAAAAATTGTTTTTTTTTTATAAAAACTGCATCTTCTGGCTTAATCCATCAAAATTCAATCACCTACTCGACCTTTTTTTCAAAAATAACGTTTTATAAATTGGACCATAACTTGCCTCGGCTATTTCTGGGAAGGTTTAAGAAAATTCTACATAAATGGGTTGGATTTAGTACATCGGGTTACGAGGCCAGTATACAATAACATGAAATACCTTGTATTACTATATATCGATCAAGTCCGGTATATTGCTTCAGCACTCTAAAAAATAATTCATTTCCAAATATAATATTTTTGTAGAAAACAAAATGAATTTGCACCAAACATTTTTTTTTACCGGTTCTATGGGGGTCATATATAGTCAACCAATTTTGACTAAATGTGGAATTATGTTGGGAAAGACTTTTCGATACCTTTATAAATATCCAAATTATGCCCCGAAAACTTTTTTTAATGGATGGGTCATACGGGAGATATATAATATAATACCGATTTTAATAATGCTGGGGAACTCGAAAAAACTACCAAGTGTCAAATTTAGTTACGATACCTTTGCAAACAAACGAAACAGAACAAAGTTTGCACCAAATACGGTTTTTCTACCGATCGAGCCCATGGAAACTATATACATAGTCAACCGATTTTAATCATATTTGGTACAGTGATTGAAACCTTTAAAAATCTTCGGAGTGCCAAATTTGGTAACGATATATTAAAAAACAAACGAAAAAAAAAAACGATTTTTTTTTTTTACAAATATCGATTTTTTGACGTATCTGCACTATGGAAGCTACCGATTTTGATCAATTTTGATACGATATATTCATAAACAAACGTATCAAAAAATAAAAATCTAAAAAGGTTGGTCTACCTTTTACCAACTTTGAGGTCTAGGAGTTCGTAAGGACAGACAAACAGACGGATATGGCTATAATGACCTCTCTAGTCACCCTGATCTCATTTTATGTAATTTTGGAAGGTCTCAGGCGTCGTCTTTTGTATGCTACATACATTTTCGACTAGCTCAAACATAATATATCCTTTGTACCATAAGCTACAGTGATTCTGAGATACCATCAGAAGAGTTCAATTAATAAATGAAACAATTTACCATTTGAAAAATTCAAATTAATAAATGAAACAACTTAAATCAAATTTAGCAAAGTCGGATGGGAAAATATTTCCAAACTCCTCTTCTTTATTAGCGAATATGGTTCTGAATTTATGCGCTGAAAATTTTTAATGCCGAACTATTCAATCCTAGGGGGACCTCATCTGCCTACATACAATGAATTACGACCGTTAATACAATATTTTTTGGTTTTGAGGTGCTAAAACATTTTTTTGTGGAAGCGCCTGAAAAAGGCGAAAGAGGCAACGAATAAAAAACAAGCTAAAAGTTTCTTTATAAGACAAGGCAGGGGTTCAAAAATGCGTAACGAAAATAAAAATAAAACCCTTTGTAACGCCAGAAAATAGACTAAAGATTCCCAATTAAACTCAAAAAGAAACTCTTGGTCAAATAATAAATCAAATTGAACAACTTTAAAGAAATTAATTTTTTCCTATATTTTTTTTACCAATTTTGCCTAGAATATAATTAAGGTAAATAAACTATCACAAAAACTTAAAGCTTTAGATTTCATAACATCTTACATTGTACCCACTGTCAATATCTATAAGTATTTGTTTTCTAAAATAAATCATGCACATCTGTATCTGTATACACAATTTGTATCTATCGATGTCGTACGCACAAGTTGTCCAAAAACTAATTAATAAAACGCTTTTTATATACAAAATTTTGTTTTTGCTTGCAGTCTATTTATAGCTATAGATGGATAGATCTATTGCGTGTTCTATGCTAAAATTGTTTCAATGTCGACTATTTTTGGTTCTATTAATGCATAGGACGTGGCTTGTAGCGGAAAGATGTATAAATTAATGCGCCTCATAAATAATTATTATGCATGAATACGAATAGTGTCCAAACATGAAATTAAATTATGAGAGAGAGCAAATTTTTACTCAAAAAACAGTAATCGTAAACAAGTGGTATTGAGAGAGTTTCTCTAGGAAAAGCTGTTTGTAATTTAAAATATGCAAGTTTTGTTTGGGGGATATGCATAAGTTTTTTGGATGCACGAGGTGTGTTCAAAAAGTAAAGCGACTTTTCAAATTTCGCGGGTATTTTCGATTATCAATTTTTTTATTTTGTTGTGTTGGTACACTCTTCCCGAACATCTGTACCAAATTTCAAGTGAATGGCATTTTTTGTTTGGTTGTGAGATGCGTAAAGGTTATAAGTGTTTTGCGTCCTGGTTCAAAAAATCTAAAAATTTGCAAGCTTATATTTTAAAAATGTGTTAAAAATAATACAAAAATTGAATCTCTCCGAAAATACGTATATCTAGTGTTTTGTGGCTCAAATCGCAAAAAAAAGTCGCATCTGCGGTATTAAAAATTGCAGCGCTGATTTTGACCTTATCAATCCCAAAAATATTCGCTTAGAACTTAAATCTTAAAGTTTTTTCTTTGATCTATACAATATTACTAAAATTGTGTAGAACTTGTTTTTTTACAACTTGGCCTAGAATATCTGAAATAATTCTGCTGTATGTGCACATTAGGGCGGATCAATTTGTATGGAATCAAAATGACGTGGGGATCGCACTTTTTCAAAACCTTAAGGTCTAATTTAATTAATTTGATGTATTTTCCTATTATATTTTAAGTGTTATATAAATATTTTTTGTTAATCCCAAATTTCAAAACTCGTGCCTGTCCTTAATTTTTTTTTTCCAGAAAAAATTAATTATTTGCTAACCTAGGATAGAATTTAAGCTTTATAAATAAAAAAATAAAAGTCATAGATATTCTGCCATGCTAAGAAAAATGAAAAAGTCGAAACGAACAATTTTGTTCGGAATCTTTTTTGCATGATCCAAAAACAAATTATGACGTAAATCTTTCACCTTCTACTTTATTATTAATTATAAAAAAATTACGAATTTTAGAATTTTTAAAAATTTCATATATGAACAAAATTTCCTTTTTCTGGTAGAATCTGCTAATTAGTCATATTGAGCATTATCTTAAGGCTATACTGCAAGACAATAATAATAATATTAAGATATAGGCGAAAATAAAAGGATCTGATCACTTTTAAATCAAACTCACGATATCAAAATTTTTCGTTTGTTTTTTAAAATATTGCGACCAAATTTGGCACTTGTAAGTTTTTTATTGTTCTTAAGCATTATACCAAATTTGGTTACGATATCTTCATGAACAAACGAATTATCCATCTAAAACTTTTTTTTTGTCGACGGAATTTTAATTTCCTTGTTTACAATAAGCGTCGTAACTTAAACATTTATCGACCGATTTTAATAAACCATATTTTTTCTAACTCGGAATCAATATTTCTTTAAGATTAAATGTAAAAAAGCAAAGGTGTTTCAACAAAATGTTATATAAAAATGACTTCAAAGTGTGATAATCGAAAAAAAGTGTAAATCTTAGATAACTTTTAAAATCTCGAAGTTTCTTTGTATGAAGTATAAACAAGTACATACATCTTAAAGCTTGAATCTTCTTCTTTCCAAAACCGTAAAGCAATCGGTTGAAAAATGGCGACGTTGTGATAGTGGGAGTGATCGCAGTACCCGAAAAACGGTTTTTAAGCGATAACTTGCGATTTTAGGGGTTAGACAATTTTGAAACACACTATCGTGATCTACTCGTCAAGACCTACAACGTATACTAGGTCACTTGAAAAGTTCTTTTATTTTTTTGATTTTGTAGAACAGTATTATTTATTGAGCTTTCGATTACAGAACATTTAGTTAGACTTCTATGCAAAAGAAAAAAATGTTCGCCTTCAAATAAATATATTAACAAACTTTTTTTAAGAGAACATTTTAAATTTAAAACAAATTATGTTATTTTAAAAATTTTGTTTTTTAGAAAAAATACTAAAAAAAATTGAAAATTTATATGAATATGTACTGCTTAAATGTTACTCCTTTCGACAATTATTGATAAAAATTTTTTTTTTTAATTAAATTAAAATTAATCTTGCGTTTAGTAAAAATTTATACAAGAAATTTTTTTTTTTTAATTTATTATATTATATAATAAATTTTTATTCCTTTGAACGATTATATAAAGAAAATATTTTTTACTTAAATCTTAAAAATACATACAATTACACAGCCCAAAAAAAATTCTGTACTTTTGACGCGACACATCTCATTATATCGATTTTGATGCGCTGAATCCGAATCTGAAATAAAAACAACACGTTTCCCGACTGGTATTTGACATAACCTCAAAAAATCGTATTTTTCGCAAATTTATTAGCCCCTTCAAATAAGCAAATATCTCAAAAATGTTTTTTTTTTAATTTTTTTATAGTAAAGTGGACCATTTGGACTAACAAATAATAAAATTTCCCTCGGCGAAAATGCGTAGTTTAAAAGTTATGATTTTTCTTAGAAAAAAACGTTTCTTAAATTTTTTTTTTTTTCAAAAACAAGTATCTCAAAAATTTTAAATTGCTAATACAATAGTTGCAAAGTGTCACTCATTCCGGTCATTTCGAATGTCTACGCGTCAAAATCCATCCACTTTTTACAAAATTATGCACATTAAAAAAAAGTGACGTAAAAAATCGATTTTAGCCTCTAAAACGATAATGGCGAAAAGTCCGAGAAAAAATTTTTTGTCGGCTAAAAAAAAGACACGTGTCTAATGAAATGGACCAAGGAACAACATATTTCAGTTTCATTGAAATATATATTCTGTTTCTTAATAAAAATTTTAGTTCTGTTCAATGATTATGTTTTTAATTTCAAAATTTAGAATGCTTTTCTTACATTTGCTCAAGAATAAGAGCGATCACATTTGTAAAGGTATAAAGATCATATTCATTTCCGATTTCAATATCTGACTAAAGATCGGTTGTTACACAGGCGTAATATTGTCAAGCTCCAACACAATTATAATTATTATTATTATTTTTGGACGCAATTCATAAATCCGTATGAGAATGTTTTTTCACATAAGTAAATTCTTAAAATTATATAATTTTTACTTCTATCGGAATTAAACCTTAACAAAGTTGTACAACACCTCGACACATTCCTTAATATTGGACGCAATTCATAATCCCTAATTTCAGGAGATTATTCTTTTACATATAAAAACACTTAAATATTATTATCTTTTTTACTTCTACCGGAATTAACCCTTTACAGGGTCTTTTTAAATTATTAAATTTTGTTTAAAAAACTTTTTATTTCAGAGCAATTCGAATTTCTTATTTCCCTAACATATATCATATTGTGCTTGTGCTACAAACATAAGGAAATTGAATTTTCCACTTACAGAGGAAATGCATTCAAGCGCCTTAATGAAAAGTTTTTCTTTATTTCCCCATTTTTCTTATGTCCTTTGCCGTTGCTTTTCGGTCTTTGGAAATGCCAAACGCAGTTCACTTTCTGGCTTTTACACACAGCAACTGCGTATAAATTATTAAATTTTCCGCTTAACTAACATACGTCGGCACACATACACATACATACACTACATACTATACTATATACTATTTACCGATACATCTACATTGGCAGCACATAAAGTTAAGCTACCGTTAGCCCCCGCCATATAAGCAAACTATAACAATTGCTCAAATCCAATTTAGTATTGATCGCTGCGCAGCAAATGAAAAGCAGGACAACCAAGCGCATGAAAAATCGAAATGTGGTCCCAGACTGAGGGAAAAAGCGGAAAAGCGCAGCGGAAAAATAAAGCAAGAAAGAAACAAAAACAACAAAAAAAAAGAAAGGGTTACAAGTTACGAGCAGTGTTGTACAATGAATGGCGGCTACTGGCAACACAGATACACGACTAAGTGAGTGTGAGTGAGTGTATCTGTGTAAGTATTTGTATGTGTGGCCAGTCAATATACCATTGTGATTTGTGTGTGTGTGTGTGTGTATTTGTAAGCTTCGTGGCTCACCTGGCGGCTGACCTAGTGGTACATAAAACTCTGAGTGGAGCATATCAGTCAGACGGAAGGACCTCCTGACGGACAGGAGCGACAGACGGCGTCAAGGGAAACTAACACATGTGTCAAAGTTAAAGTGCCAAAGATTATTCGATTGATTTTCGGAGTTAAGATGAAAAGTTTTATGATAGCCGTAAAAGGAAGAGTCTGGGTTGAGGCATAGAGAGTTAGTAGAGCAGCGGGTGAGTTCATCTTTATGGAGTCTTTGCAACTGTAATCTGAAGATAAGATAAACTTAAAGACGTAAAAAGTTTATTTCATTACAAAGCGAACTACTGTTTGTTTAAGATTACCTTTATTGGATGACGGAGCTGGCAGAGCATCTATTTTTGGATTGCTTTCAGGGTAAATATTAATGAGGATAATATACCAAAAATACAAAAATTAAGTTCTTTAATTAACTGATAAGATCTGTAAAGATTAGCATTAAAAATGAAAAAAAACAAAAAAATATAAGGCTGATATAACGTAAAAATGTGGACAAGAAGATAAAATGATAAACAAAACCTATCGAGAAAAAACTTACGATTAATTTATACGATAATTACAACTGTACTAAATATCCAAGGCCCAAATATTGTCATCTGACAAAATATTATAGGAGAAACCAAAATATTGATGTTCACTGATGTGCTTAAATACGTAAAGAAGGTTAAATTTTATGAGATAAAAAATTATAAATAAATATATTTATATAAACTTTTTCAATTTAGATATAGGTTTATGAAAGCCTTAAGAATGAAGCAAGTTGGAAAAATAATTGAGCTTATAAGAAAGTAGTTTTGGGATAGTTTTTCCTTCCGTTGCTTTAAGGTTTAATTTTTTGTGCGTCTGATAAAAATGAATACTAAATTGAGTAAATAAATTATTAATTTATACAGAAAATACAAAAAGTTCCCGGTTTCTTTAATCTAAATTCAAATGTGAGCTCTTTTGACTTTTTAAAGGATTTTTTTGGGATCGTGCTAGTAAAGTCTCTTTTAATTAAAGACACCGCCGTTCGGATTCGGCTATAAACTGTAGGTCCCTGTTCTATTCGAACAGTTATTAATAGAGATCCCCTTTGCCCCTCCTCCAAGGGGTCTAACAGGGAATTATTTATGATTTTTATTATTAAAGGAATTTTTTTTATGCTTTATCTCGTCATTTTGTTGTTTTCAGGGCTACCGAATTTCAAAAAATATAAGTACTTACATAGTAAATACCAAAAGTTTTAGGATTTACTGCTCTTGTCTAAATTCAAATTGAGCACTTTTGACTTTTTTAAGGAATTTCTTTTGGTATCGTAACTCTTGTAATTTTTAAAATAAAAATTCTGAAAATTATTACTTTTTTTCATATTAAAAATTTGACTTTTATCTTTTTATCTAAACACAGAAGTTTTGTTATAATCGTCACAAGGCATATTTTGCATATTATTTCTGAAAACTTTATTTTTTAACTTAATTTCATTTTGTTCTTAATATAAAATTTAGTCATTTAAATATTAACAAAATTTTAAATCAAGAGAATAAAGTTTTTGTTTTAATAATTATTATTATATTTGTTACAAATTATTTTCATAACTTTTTTTTTAACTTAATTTAAATGTGATCTTCTTAATATAAAATGTATATATTTAAATTTAAAAAATTACAAAAATATGTAAGTAAGAAAATTAAATATTTGCTTTAATAATTATATGTTATACATAGTTATTTTAGAAACATTGTAGTTTTTTTAAATATAATATTAATTTTGTTTTCATAATATAAAATGTAATCATTTAACATTTAAAAAATATAAAAAATATTTTAAATGGCAAGCAATCAAACTGTTGCTTTTAAAAATTATTATTTTAAATTGTTAGCAAATTATTCGTAGAAATTGTATTTTTTGTTATAACTTAAATTAAATATTGTTTTCTTAATATAAAATTTAATCATTTAAATATCAAAAAAAAAATAAAATTTTAAATCAAGAAAATTAAATTTTTGTTTTAATAATTGCAAAATAAATTTAAGTATCGTTTGCACTACAATTCGTGACGCGTTCAATATCTTTCCATCTGATGCCAAATATGCCCCTAAAAAGATTAATATTAGGGATCCCATAAAATAAATAAGTTAAATTAAAATATCCTAGTAAAACTGCTTGTAAAAAAGCAAAATTGCAATTATGTTTCAAAATGTATTGCTTCCCATATATATTATTTATTTTAAAATAAAAATTTTGCAATAATTCTTATTTTCAATTTCTTAAATAAAAATTTATCAATACCGTTAAATTTTCAAGCTTTATCTCAAAAATTCGATATTTCGCGATTTAAAAGAAAAATTTGTACTGATTTCCGATATTATTGCAAATATTTAAAAAAAATATATATTCATCACGTTACATAGGTTAAATAAAAAACATTACCAATAATTACTATTTTAATATATAAAATGATAGTTTACCATTTAACATGAGTTTCCAAGTTTTCTTTCATGGCATTTAATAATTGAATTGATTTCAAGATTTTTAAATAAAAATTTGTACATGTCAATTACTACGGAATGTATTTTACGTTAAAGAGAGGTTTAATATTGTTCAGTTTTCTTCTATGGCATTAATATTTAGTTTCGTGCGGACAAAAATATACGCAGCGATAAGTTAAATTTAGCTTTTAGACTGAAGTCTTCTCAGTTAGTTCGACGTTATTCTTCAGATTTGACGTTAAACACAACTATGATATTTTTATTAGGGATATTTCAAATTGAAATTAAATTTAAAATATTTGAAGAATTATTTTGCATACCTGATTATTTTGCCAGTTCGATATTGTTTCACCCGCAATAAAGTAGACGGATTTAAAAGGCATTAAAAATTCATGTTAATGGGTTGCTTTTAAATTGAAGTCCGAGGAAAATATGCGGATTCGTTTTCCTTAGCCCGGTTAGAAAAATTTATAATGCCATTATTTTAATTAAAATTATAAGAGTAACATTTATTGGTATTTGTTCACTATTTTTAAAATTATAAGAATTACGATAAATTATTTTTTTCATTATTTTTATTTTTTTAAATATACAATATGACTTATGATTCCTGTTCTTAACAAAGCAAATTATATTATGGACTCGAAAAATAGATTTCCCATTATTAATTTCCCGTACTTATTTCCCATATTAACAAATAGTTTTATCATTTATTTTTCTTTGTGGCCGCTAGATGTCGCAAGCACGTTTTCATATACTTTTAATATAAATTAAGGTTATTTATGAAAGAAAATCATGTTAGAACGTTAGTCATACAAGAACGTCATGAGCGAATTCAGTGATCATTGATTGTTTTGAATTTATGTCCTTCTAAGACATCAAAAAAAGCAACAAAAAAATTGTTTTTGGAAAAATATTTTTTTTTTAAATACATTTTGTATGGGCTTTAAAAAGTAACGTCTCCGTTATTTATGTTTTTTTTTGTGGTCGCTAGATGGCGCAGGCACGTTTTTATAAACATTTATTATAATTAAAGGTTATGTATAAAATAAAGTCATGTTGGAGCGTTAATCATCCACGAACGACTGGAGCGATTTTTATGATCATCAATTTTTTTTAATTTGTGTCCGTCTAAGAAAAAAAAGGGCAAAAAAAATGCTTTATGGTAAAATCATTTTCTCCTTCATATATTTTGTATGGGGCTTTGACAAAAATTTTTGTCCCTAAACAATCTTGGTTTTGACCGCAGGCGCTTTCGGAAGGGAAAAGGACAGCGACAGCCTTTTCTAGTAATATTTTAAGGGTATTAAATATCATATAATTATTTTTAATTATATCCATTACGTTAAGGCAAAGAGTGCTTTAACTTTGTGCAAATGTGCTACCCAAAGTTACCTCCAAATGTGGTTAGGAGGTCAAAAGAATGTGATACAGACGTGTTCGTCTGTCTGTCCGTACGTATGATTATCATTGTGTGTTCCCGTCTGTCTCTTACTCATAAGAAACGGCAAAGTCCTTGAGATCAGTAGCTGATTACTATCAAAAACAATGAAAAAAGCGGATCTGGCTGGACATACTACGTATATATCCATCCAGACCCATCTATTTTTCCATCATCAAATAATTTTTTTTGCTTGACCTCTAATTGCTTCCTAAGAATCCCTTCTAATGAAAAATTACAAAAAAACAATATCCTAGAGTATACAAAGTACTAAATGTTTTTTACCAAACTAAGTGCCTTTTCCACTTAATTTTAATTTTCATCAATTTATTATTAAAACACTTTTTTTTGGGAGAACCTATATGCCATATAATTATTTATTAACGTGTCCAAGCCAAGAGAGAGGGAGAGCTGGAGAGAGTGCGGTAGAGAGCGTAAGAGAGCATTGCATATGTAAAATGACACACATTTAGCTCTAAATAGTCGCGCATTATAATTTGATGGCCCAATGACAAATATAAATACAACAAATCCATTCGAGCGGTTGACCAAACCTCTATATACATATACTTCCTAAGACTATATACCATACCATACCGCCATATACATACACATATATCATTCATGTGGTAACCCTTGTGTTTTGGCCCTGCGCTGGACGGCTGTCCGGTCACACGCCCCCCGCCCATCGTAGCTTCGAAAACCTAAAAAATAACACCCAACCAACAACACCTACAACTTCCGTACAAGCACTTCAAATTCATCGATACTTTGGTTATGCGGCTTGGTCTATTGGTCTTTTATTTTTCCAACCCCCAACCGCAGCCCTTGGAACCCGTACCCGTTCCCGTTCCCGCACTAAACACACACTCGGACAAGTGCTGGCATTTGTATTTATTGTACTATTGACGGCCTGACCGTATAGACGAATGAACACATATATATACATATAGCTATATAGTTATATATACGGACGGACTAGCGCCTTTGGTTCCAGCACACATATAGTGAGTGCACTCAGCTCCGGCATTGTATCTATGAGTTCAGTTCATATTTATGACCATTATAGTGCGGATATATCGAGCGCTCGCGCATATACGACGACTTGCCATGGATTTACAATTGTTTGGAAATTATTTTCCAAGCTGCGCGTTTCGTCATGTTGTCGACAAATGATAAGAAATTCTACCAAAAAAAGAAACAAAACACTAAAATTTGTGTTGCAAATGCTTTTGTATCTATAAGATACATGTGTGTTTATGTTTGTGAGTTGCGCTAGTTGTGCTGAAGTTTGGCCATGAAGACTGCGTCATGAGCATTAAAGTTTTGTTGTCAAGTTGGGCTTAACTTTCGCTTAGCTTATCTCTGCCATAGCTCGTGTAAATACAAAAGATACATAATATATGGAATAAAAAAAAAACCAAAAATAAAAAAACATTGAAAGTAAGTAAAGTTTTTTATTGCACGTATAAAGATAAACAAAAGCGACAAGTTTGCTTAAAATATCGAAAAAGAATTTCAGGTTAAACGAAATCCACTTGTTTAGGTGGGTACAAAGAGCGGGGCAGTGGTGAGAGATGGATTGATATCAGAAAATAATTTCGATTTATGTTTAGTGTATGTGAAATAATACCAGAAATAAATAACAAGATACCAATTTTACTCATATGGAAAAAAAGTATTCCTGAACTAGTTGCAGTATAATCTTTTTTTAACAAGATTCCTAAAAATAAGTCAAAAGACCAATAGAAGTTTGTTATCCACAGTGACGTCACAAGAAAATTTTTTAAAGATCTGCATAGTCCGAACTTTAGTCGAAGTAATCCAGTCTGCTTTACAGGAAGTAAAAGTGAAATACATATATTTTGTTTTGGGTTCTCCCACAAAAGAAAGTGGGCAATACGACCTGAAGATCTATTGTGCCATCCATCTGCCTCTTTTATAAAGAGCAGTAAGCTTTTTGTTTTGATTCGTGGTAGCTGGAAAGGGGTGATCCGTTCCGCTCCCAAAAGAGTAACTCTGTCCCACACTATTGGTGCAGAGTCAAACAAGATGTGTTTGGTTTTCTCGATGTCATTAAAACAAAAAGTGCACTCTGAAGATTCCGATAGACCCATTTTATGTAAGCAATAACTTACAGTATGGTGCCCAGTTAAGTTGGGCACATACAATTAGAAAACATTGGGAGCTAAAATAAATTTGTTCAAATGTTTTCAAAATTGGATTTGTCCTTTCATCAATTATAAACCCTTTGAATTTCCTTGGTTGATCTACGCTGGTCTACGCTGAAACATTCATGATTGCATCCAGGTGCGGATCTACGATTTAGTCTTGGGGGTTCTTCACTCTGAAGTCTATATAGAAGAGCACGTAAAAGACTTTTCCAAACTTTTGTAAAAAAAGAACGGAAAAACATTAAGTTAATAGTTAGTCCAGGCTTCCGGCTTCTTTAAAACTTCAAAAATTCGGATTGGCGTCGAAAGAACCAACTTTTGAAAATCTGAAAGTGAGACTTGAGCCTATTCTTCGGTAACTGTCCTGTGAAGCTCATGCACCGTCTGAAATCGTCCGACAGCGACGTAAAGGGACAAATTCCCCCACATGTTCTCAGTATGGTTGAAGTCCGTCGATCGCTGTTTTTGCTCTGGAACCAATCAGTACTGGCCTTTGATATGTGGATAGGAGCATTATCTTGCAGAAAAATATAATTTTGGTCAGCTTGATACTCGAAAACGTTTATTCGAAATAAATTAGCGCTCAAAATATTTTTTTATTCCCAAATGTTTTTTAAATAACTTAATACTTAAAGTTTTTAAATCAAACATTATTAATTGATTTTCAGAGAGTATATATTAGTCTTTATTTGTAATATTTTTATGTAGAGAAAATTACAAATAATTTTATATGATTCTATTTTATGTAACTGACTTAACTAAAGCTCAACTAAAACAATCCATATAATTTAAAATATTTTGAAAATTTTCGAAGGATTTCATTTTCAATTAGATAATTTTCAGGAAGCCTTTGTGACAATGGGATCAGTTTAGACCAAAGATCGGCATGAAAAACACTCATATTTTAGCTTGCCCTTGTGAAAGTGGCGCAGTGACGTCACAACGCTTCGACAGAAGCATCGGCAATGCTGCGTAGACAAGAATATGTGGCGAGTGTGACGTCACTGTCGCCACTAATTCCTACATGCGTGAAATAGGGTCAATAATTGTTTTGACCAAAAAACAATTTCATATTTCCAAAGAAGTGCCATGTTTTTTTGATATTATCAAAACTTAGATAGAATAGGATGCATCGATATACTTGAAACAAGCTTATAAAGGTTTTGTGAAATTGAGAAGAAAACCTACCAACACATACTAGCAGAATATGAAGCTATAGCTAGAAGGAGAATATGCCTCTTTGGAACCCATAGTATCTCAAGAACCATCTGTTACTCAACTAGAACCATGCCAACTAATAAGGTTTGTTTCGAAAATTGGTTGGGCTCAGGAGTTCAAGGGTAAGGAACACATTAGATCCCTCGGGTCGCAGGAAGGTTTCCCAAAACTATATTCCTAAAACGTTTTAGGATATATTAAACTTCTAAGAGCTTTAAAGAAAGGAGTATGAACTAGATAGAATGAATATAAGCTTAATCTGTGATCACTTTTATCTCAACTTTAAGTGGCCTAAGCTATCACCCGAGAAGACCTTCAGCGAAAATAAGCCTAGATCTATGTCCATCCCTGTCTAATTATTTATTCGGTGCAAATGTGAAGCCATTCGGAAAAGCTTTATTTTCTAAACTTTTAATGGCCATAACTCCAAAACTAGAAGAGAGCGAGCGAAAATAAGCTTAATCTGTGATCAATTTTTTCTTAAATGTCCATAGGTATAAAGGTGAAAATATTTATAGATAATGCGGTCAAAATTTTTAAGATTTCTGCTTAGAAATTATCTGTATATCAAAAATGTTCCCTGAAGATGGATGGATGTATGGATTTTTGTGAAAATTAGGGATCCATTCCATTAAGAGCTAGCTTCCAATAATATAATAAAATGCTCAATTACGAAGGATACATAATAATGCGATATCTGGATTGATTATTTCTTTCTAATCTTTTTTCTCTTCCTAAGGCTTAATTTAATTTATTTTGCAAGCAGAAGACTCTTTAATAAAAATAAACTGCTTGTATTATTGTCGTATCGACTATTCGCTGTAATATTTGGATGCAAAAAAAATTTTTTTTTTTTTTATGAAAATTATCACGAAATAAAAGGATCTATGTGCTCCCTACTAGCTTAGGAGCTCTTATGCCAGTGCAGTTATGGAGATAAATTTCATTATCTGGGATAGTTTAAGTTCAGTTAAGTGGCGCATCGATATTCTGTAGTCACCAAAAAGGAATGCTCTTCTTCTGGCGAGAGATTCATACTAAGTATAAGTATGCTATGGGAGTATTCCTCATTTCACAGAACCTACAGGTGTTACAATCTATTATGCCCCTCATGCTCAATTATTTCCCGTAAGGGACACAGAACCTATCCTAAGGGAATTCTTGCCCAAATGAAATCTTTTCTTCAACTTACTCATTTCTGCATTATTAAATGAGCCGATGGCCCTAGCAGCTATCACTCTTTTTTTCTTGTTTAAGTTGTTATATTATAATTTTTTTTTTATGTATAATAATAAATATGTAAAAATAAATATTATTAAAAACATACTTTCTATTGAAAAACTCACAACAAAGTTATAGTAAAGGAAAAATCTGTTCTGTATCTTACTGAAAAGTTATAAGTTCCCAATAGGAGTTCCCTACTTATCAAAAATAACTCAGAACATCCCCACACACTCATCATACCATCAGATAAAGCAAAAGAGTTCCTTCAAGCCCATTAAAGACTTAACTTAATTTTGACTCTTGACTTTTTGTCTAGTTCTTTGACAGTAGCTGACTGTCAGTAAAGTCATATTATATCAGCCAACAATCTCAACTATTTGCTTGTTAGTCTATGTATATATACAAAACAAACCGCAACTGCATTTACATCTGTATGTATCTATGAAATTGTTACCTGTACTTAAGTCAAAGTAAAAATCCAACGGCATAGCTGACAACAATCAACGAACAATTACGCGATAAGCGCTGAGTTTTTATGCGCTTATCAGTGCTGAAGATAACACAGACACGCGCAGACATGCACAATGTATCTTATCTTTTGTGTGGTATAGGTGGCAAAGCAAAAGATACTTTTGTGCCGTACTGAATGAGTCTAAATTAGTACAATGAAACTACAAAAGTATGTGTGTGTGTTTGACTGTGTGTGTATGCGATAATTATGAAATCAATTTTGGGCCTGTTAGTTGCGTTTCGTTGGTTTTGTCGTGCGGTTGTCCCCGGGGAATACACTAGAAAAGATACTTTTTAACAAGCGCGCTTCTTTATGTATGTGTAAAGTGTAACATTGTATCTATTGTAAAGTATCTGAAAGCTTGTGCTTTGTGATTGTGATGCAAATTAACTTATGCTAGAGCATAAAAAACATCAAAAAATAAGTGCAAACAGTTTGAGATACAAATGTATCTGTGAGTGTTTTTTTGGAGTAATTTGTTGTAAAATGTAAGTATAAGTTGTAAGTTAGTCAATAAGATTTCTTAGAAAAGCTAACTAGGCTAAAAATGTTTGTTTTAAGTCTAGTAACAAATTGGATATATACCTAAAAAGAGACCTGCTTGAAAATAATTCCCAACAAGACTTGTTTGAAAAAAAAAGATATATACCAAGCACTACCATATGGAACCATACTTTGTATAGATAAGATAAGAGCTGCGGTTCAACAAGTGAATGACTGGGTAGTTGGTATTGTAGTTTGTGGGTTACCTCTTCATATATCAAGCAGCTTTGGAATGAGTGCAATGCACTCAGCAAAACTTCAGAAAATGCTCCAACTTTCTGAGAATTTGCTTCAATTCTGTAATATTCTAAAAAGTTAAGCAAAATCAATAGCCAAGATACACATATTAGCAGCCTGTCGTCGGCAGCATTGACACTGTCAACAATGTGGGTCACTTAGATACAAACACTCACATACAGATACGCATTTTATGGTCTTTGTGCAAAAGAAGTTACTTTCATTTACATATACATGGATACACTTTTGATAATCTGCAACCTACAAAGCACAACAAAAAAGAAAAGTGAGGAAAACTTGGTTGTCCAATGCACAATATTGTCACTAAAGTTAATTAAAAAACAGCCGGAGGCACAAAATATTTACAAATACACTCAACGGCAATCTCATAGATACACATACATTCACTCCTACATATATGATTGTGTGCATCCTCTTATTGTAACAAAGGCAAAAGCACACGAGAGGAAAAAGTTGACTTTGTTTTGGCGAAGTTTGTATACTCTTATTAAAGGATTCGCGTCCATATCTTTATTCGTTTAGAAGATATGGCTTATAAAAAAATATTCTAAAAATTAAAAACCCAATTTTCAGTTATCGATAACTCGATAAACAATCAGAAGTTTGCAATTAAATTTAACGTGTTTAAAATTGGTAAAAATCATCAAAATCTAAGAAAGTTGGAGAAAAAGTGGCCCGCTTCACTTATTTTCGTCGATCTCTCAATTAAGTATTTCCAAATAGGCTTAGACTGGTTTCGCAATATGCTAACCAGCCATATCATGTTGGAGAATAACTTAGAATATTATGCTTTGATACTCTTATTTTTTGTATATTAGGGTGGTCGTCGATAGGGAGGTCTAGCAGCTAACTTTTTTCTAAAAACTTTTTTTTGCTTCATCCGATTAATGGTCTTCTCGGCTTTATAATACATTAAATAGACGTTAATCATAAGGATTTGCATAGAAAGCTTTGAGTTTTAACGCAAACAATTTATGCTTGATTTTTTTTTAAGCAACAGACATCAATAAAACCTTTACCATTGAAAGCAGCTAACTTAATACAGGAAAATAACGTCATCATTTTTATTGTCGGTCTTATTGCTTATGATTCACAAGGCGCTTAAACAAGGAGTGATTTAAGATATCACATTTATTTTGTGAATACATTTTAATTGAAAGATTACATTCTTGTTTGTTATTTGCTATACTATATTTACACAATGTTTTGTTTTTGCATTGGTTTTTAGTACATATCTTTTGGCAGTTTATTTTATGAATGAGTCAATTTCTACCTTGGTTAACAACAACAAACAGAAGAATTTATGTTAGACTTATTAACGACACACATTAAATCCAATACAAATAAAATTAATTTTCCAGTAGTTGCTTAAAATTCACATCATCTTTAAACTGTATTTAAACGTCGGTGTTGGGCAGAGGTACTATTTTGATCAGCTCTCATTAATTGTGTCCGGTATGGGAATTAAAAATTATTCTCAAAGGCTTGATTTTAAGTTTTATTCTAAATTTAAAAGTTCATTTTGGTTCCAATTATTTGTTTTTTCTTTAATCAAAAAAATAATGTTCGTCAAAAAGAAAAGTTCGAGAAGTTGCCAAAGTTTTTTTTGTGCGCTTTTAAAAAAGTTCAACCAATTTTTTTATTTGGAATGGAGACCTTTTTGGTACAATCTTGTAACGATTTCCGATCTGTTTGATCACCTTACACAAGCTCACAAGTTTCCAAAATTTTATAAACGGCCGTTTTAAAATTTGCCAACGATTTATTACACAGGTCAACATGGTTCAGTTGTTGGAAAGCTAAGAGTCATTTCCGAAGTAATTTGGTGCGTAGAATCCGAATCCGGCGTCAGAACTGGCCCATCACGTCAGGATTTTGATATATTTGAGGTTATGTTGTTTTTTGCGCCCTGTACATAACCTCAAATGTAGGAAAAAACGTAATTGATCTCTTGAACCCTTAAATTAAAGGGTAAGAGTTTTACTAAATGATGTAACTGGAGAGAAAGACCGCAAAAATTTTTTGCGCCCTGTACATAACCTCAAATGTAGGAAAAAACGCCATTTTTTGGGTACATAACCTCAAATATCTCAAAATCCTGACGTGATGGGCCAGTTCTGACGCCGGATTCGGATTCTACGCACCAAATTACTTCGGAAATAACCCTTAGCTTTCCAACAACTCACATGATCCCTGTATTTGTAGACCTGTGTTATTATTCTCTAATAGAGCATTGAAATTAGCAGTTTTGTACGCCAGGAAATAAGAGAATTTTTTAAAGGTGTATGTTGGAGGAGTTTTCTAAGCTAATCTCAATTTTTCACAAATTTTCCAGTTGTGCTTTTAGTGCAATTTTTGGTTGGGATTTCATCAGATAACTTCTTTAAAAATCAGATCATTTTTTTAAAAACTAATATTAATATTTAAAATTAATTACCATTCTCATTAAAAGGTTTAAGAGCAACTTAATAGGTTGTAGAATACATTTATTAATTATTAACTATTATTAATTATTAATTAATAATAATATTTATTTATACAAATATATCAAAATCAATTTTTAGTTATTGACAACTGAATAAATAATCGGAAGTTTGCAATAAAATTTAACGTGTTCACTATTGGTGAGCTAGCTCTCCAAAATACGAAAAATCATCAAAATCGGAGAAAGTTGGGAGAAAATTGGCCCGCTTCACTTATTTTAGCCGATCTTCCGAATTAAGTATTTCCAGATCGGCTAAGACAAGAAAAATGTATCAAAAAAAAAGTCGTATATTCGATTTTTAACTTTAAAATGTGAAGAGCGCTAAGTGTGTAGGCAAAAACTAAATAAATTAATTGCGCAAAAATTAAAACTTGCCATATTAAGTTGCCGTCTTGGACAATATTTTTATACCCTGTACCGTATGGTACCAAGCAGAATATTAAGTTTGTGCAAGCCGATAAATCGTATGTAACATATAGAAGTTTGAGACGTCGTGAGACACCCCAAAGCTGTACCTAACAATATGATCAGAGTGAATAGAGAAGTCAATATACCCATGTCCGTCTGTCCGTGTGAACGCCTAGATCTCAGAGATGGTAAGAGCTAGGATACCAAACTTTCACATTAGATCCCATATTATTCCATAGGAGGCAAGTTTATTTTATTTTTTTGATATCGGAGATAAATTATATAGCTCCCATGGAGGTGTTTGAGACGACCTCGACAAACAAAAAGCGTTTTAGATGAATAATTCATTTGTTTATGAAGATATCGTAACCAAATTTGGTATTCCCAATCACTGTACCAAATTTGATCGAAATCGGTTGACTATATCATATTGCTCCCATAGGACCGATCGGCCAAAATAACTTTTTAAAGAAAAATTCGCTATATTTCGTTTTTTAATAAGAATATCGTATAGATTTAGACCACTTAAGCAATGTGCCAAATTTGAACAAAATCGGTTGACTATATCATATAGCTCCCATAGGGCCGATCTTCCAAAAAATCGATTTTTTAACAAAATTTGTTGCGTTTCGTTTGTTTGTTAAGATATTGGGACTAAATTTGACATTCGTGAGTATTTTATAGTTCCTAAGCACTGTACTAAATTTAATCCATATCGTTTGACTAGATCATATAGCTCCCATAGGACCAATCGGTCAAAAATCACGTTTTTTATACAAAATTCGATGTGTTTTGTTTGTTTGTAAAGATATTTGAAATAAATTTGGCGTTCAGATCTTTTTTAAGGTATTTAAGCAATCGGTTGACTATATCATATAACTCCCATAGGAACGATCGGTCAAAAAAAATGTTTGCTTAAAAATTCTTCTGTTTTTGGTTTTTTGTGAAGAAATCGGACTTTATTACAAGCTAGTGGTACAGGGTATCCTAAAGTCGTCCGCGCCCGACTTTACGTCCGCCATTTTTATACCCTGTACCGTATGGTCCAAGGGTATATTAAGTTTGTGCAAGCCGAAAATGTATGTAACATATAGAAGGAGACGTCGGAGACATCACAAAGTTACCTAAAATATGATCAGGGTGAATAGAGAAGTCGATATACCCATGTCCGTCTGTCCGTCTGTCCGTCCGTCCGTCTGTCCGTCCGTCCGTCCGTGTGAACGCCTAGATCTCAGAGATGGTAAGAGCTAGAGTTACCAAACTTTCACATTAGATCCCATATTATTCCATAGGAGGCAAGTTTATTTTATTTTTTTGATATCGGGTTTAAATTATATAGCTCCCATAGGGGTGTTTGAGACGACCTCGACAAAAAAAAAGCGTTTTAGATGAATAATTCGTTTGTTTATAAAGATATCGTAACCAAATTTGGTATTCGAAAGTTTTTTATAGTTCCCAATCACTGTACCAAATTTGATCGAAATCGGTTGACTATATCATATAGCTCCCATAGGACCGATCGGCCAAAATAACTTTTTTAAAGAAAAATTCGCTATATTTCGTTTTTTAATAAAGATATCGTAACCAGATTTGGTGTTTGGAAATTTTGTAGACCACTTAAGCAATGTGCCAAATTTGAACAAAATCGGTTGACTATATCATATAGCTCCCATAGGTCCGATCTTCCAAAAAATCGATTTTTTAACAAAATTTGTTGTGTTTCGTTTGTTTGTTAAGATATTGGGACCAAATTTGACATTCGTGAGTATTTTATAGTTCCTAAGCACTGTACTAAATTTAATCCAAATCGTTTGACTAGATCATATAGCTCCCATAGGACCAATCGGTCCAAAAACACGTTTTTTATACAAAATTCGATGTGTTTTGTTTGTTTGTAAAGATATTTGAAATAAATTTGGCATTCATATCTTTTTTAAGGTATTTAAGCACTGTGTCAAATTTTATTGAAATCGGTTGACTATATCATATAGCTCCCATAGGAACGATCAGTCAAAAAAAAATGTTTGCTTAAAAATTCTTCTGTTTTTGGTTTTTTGTGCAGAAATCAGACTTTATTACAAGCTAGTGGTACAGGGTATCCTAAAGTCGTCCGCGCCCGACTTTACGTCCTCCATTTTTTTTTTTAAATATGTTAGCCTCAAAAATAACTAACGATGACGTCACACGAACGAAGAAATGGTCTAAAACGTTTCATAGTTGTTATTTTTTAGTTATAAACTACATTCAATTACTGTTTCTGCGTTTAAGGGGCTAAATACTCTTTTTTTTTTTAACAGAAAAGAAGTAACGATGACTTCACATAAACGAAGAAATGGTCTCAAATGTTTCATAGTTGTTTTTTTTGTTTATAAGCTACATTCAATTCAAGTTTATGCATTTATGGGGTGTAATACAATTTTTTTTAAATATATTAGCCTCAAAAAGAAATAACGATGACGTCACACGAACGATGAAGTGGTCTAAAACGCTTCATAGTGTTTGTTTTTAATTTCTGTAATAAACTAAATTCAATTCAAAATCATTTAATTAAGCCGATTTAATTTTTCGATAACGATAATAATATCGGAATCCTTTGAACTTAAATTTTTTCGATAGATTTGTTGTAAAATACAATTTTTACTTTAATTTATTATATTTATGTTCGAAAACTTTTTGTCGAACCGAATATACCCCGTGACAGTATTAATTATGAATATACCCTTTAAAGGAAGCTGTTGTAAGGATGAGGCTCTCCGTTGTTGTTGTTGTTGCTGCTGCGTTAGTATTGTTGCCGCGTGTGTAAACAAAGGCAAATAAATAGAAAAGAGATACTCAATAATCAATAGATAAATAAAATTACAAGGTGACAGCGACAGTGCCAACAACAAGGATGATACAGCAGCTGCTGCTCAGGGAATTTTTTTTTTCTTTATTATCGTATGCTACTCTGCTCTCTATTGTGTGGGTATGTGTGTGTGTGTGTATCTGTGTGTGTGTGTGTCAGTGGGTGGCTAAGTTGCGCTAGGATATCGTTTAACAGTGGGTGCCATAATATTAAAGCTGCAGGAGCAAAAGCAGCAGCGGCAGCAACAGCGATAACTGCTCATAATACAGCAAAGAACAACAGAACCAAAAAAAATTTTGTAGTGAAGGTAGCCGACAGGTGGATACCGTGCAATCATATATGCAATTTTCATATGGTAGAAAATTTTAAAGAAAGTTGATAAGTAAAGTGGCATGATTTTGTTGAGAAAAGTTCAACGATATAATCCGAAATATTTTTGTTCAAACGAAAATCTATTCACTCTTCGATAAATTGCCGCTAATCAGAATATTAAAAAAAAAATTTATATAAATATTGATTCGTACTTCCTATAAGTAAAAATCCTAAAAATTGAGAGAGATTGTACCAAATATTATTCCTATCAAATTATAAAATCAAAAAAATTTTTTTGTTCAATGAAAAATTCCTTCATTCTTCGATAACTCGGCAACTAATCGGAATTAAAAAAAAAAAAACGATGTAAATATTGGCTCGTACTTCATATAAGTAAAAATCCTATATTTTAAGGAGATTGCATCGTTTATTATTCCTATCCAAAAGCCACGATAGATACCGAAATAGTATTTCACAAATTTCTCCTATCGATTGTCCATCACTGAAAGTCTTCCGAATTCAGTTGTTTATAAAAACACACGCTTAGACGTACATTTCCTAATCTCTACCCGAGGCATAAAAACTCACCTTCTGAATTTCCACTCTCCGCTCCACATTCCACAAATCCATAAGACCCTTGACTACAGGGTATCCAAACGTTGACAGCGACGCCAACACCAACGACAACACCAACGACAGCATCGTTTGATGGCCAGGATAAGCAGCAGCAGCAGCTGCTCCAGCCCCAGCCCCGGCACAAGAAGCTGACTTTGACTGTGGCTGCCACGTTTGGGTGCAACAAGCGTTTGAATGGTGCGCCAGTTACACGCGTCACGCCAGACTAAGCGTACCCCGAAGAGAAACCAACGCGGAGGAGGCGCCATCTAGCGAGTGGGGCACGAAAAAAAAGAAAAGCGTTGTATCAACACAACCTGACGACAACGAAAATAGAAAGCAACAAAAAAATACATAAATAAAAATAGCGCGAAAATATGCGAGCTTGGCAATTTATTAAAAAATAATAGAAAAGCGCGGAATTTTCGTGTGATTATCTTTGAGATACGTTACGAGGAGTGCAACCAAGATGCAGTGCAGCAGCGGGTCTGAAAATGATTTAAAGATTAAGGCGAGCTTGTGAGCGCGTACTTTCTGCATATTGCGTATACGTCGGGATAGTGTTATGAGTTTACGGAAAGCAGCAAACGTAACATAATAAGGGTAATCGCTTTTGGTGTAAATACACTGGAAAAAAGTGGGGTACACCAATATTAAGAGCAACAGTATTTAGAATTGGAAGCAGATTTATTTGTGGAAAAAGTGCAAGTGGCGGAGATCTTAATCGAAGTGTACAAGTTGCTCGTTAGTTTATTTTGTGGCTAACATTTTTTAAAATATTTTTTTCCGAGCTCAAAACAAGTTATATTGAGAGTAAGCCCAAACTGATTTCGAGAGACCTTATGGCTCATTCCGAAGACTAATTACATTCATATGTTTGTTGCTGTGCCTTGAGAGGACTCACTACTCCTATCCTAATCATACTAGAGTGCAAGTATGCCGCTTTAGATGCTTCTCGTGGTTCATATCTCAGCTCAAGAGATCTGGAGAGATTTGTACAACCAGACAACATGACGAGTTATGTTTTACGGTGGTTCGGACAATCATCCATATTTTAGTGCGGCTATCTGGACAAGGGGATAAGAACCATTACTATATAAGGCATGTAAAGAATGCTTATCCAATGGGCCTACCATATGTCAGAATGAGATTGCCCTCGTATTTGATATGGCATAAATCGACGAGAGATGAAGGAGCTTAAGCATGTCTTTTGTAATTTCGACAAGGATGAATTCTGAAAAATCAAGGTTAGAATACATCAGCTGTCCAAGTTTGAATTAAGGATTTGCAGCAAGAAGATGACCTACTTCTAAAGCTTCCTTCATCTTCATCATCCGTATATGTATGTACTTTTATTGAGATATTTCGGACATTTCTCCTAAGGCTCTTACTAAGAGAGTCATCACCTATTGTAGGTTGTAAGAACAGTTTATCATTAGAGCTGAGATAAATTTCAGTTCTAACTTTCGGGCCCTTAGGTTAAGTCAGATTCGGGCGGCAGTATGGGAACTGACGTCCTAAGGCCTCACTTAGGCCACGGAATTGGCACCTTTGTGATATCGCAGGGTGGACCTTACCACCCATTCCCCAGCTCAGATTTTTCTCTTTAGGATCTGAAAGTCATGTCCTATCTGGCGTGCCTAAATAAACCTCGAGACACTTACTTGGACTCTTTTCTGAGAGCTGTGATAGATAATTAGATAGTTAAGGAATCGGAGACTTGTCCTGACACAGCCCGGGGCAGTGACAAAACAAGTAGCTCCACCATCTCACTACCCACTAGCCAGGTGTCACGGTAATTGCTCAGATTACTGTCGAACACTGACTTTCCTTGAGTACTGCAAAGTTGCTTTGTTCTTTTTCTTTAGAAACTCATGGCCAAGTTTACCGTGAGGTTCTACACGTGATGCGATAAATGGTTTTAGAATGCTCAATTTGCAATGGACTCTATGGACTCTTCCTCTTATTGTTCTTATTAAGTTTCTTGTCCAATAGTATAGTAAAAATTGGTTTTTACCAGGAAAAAATTGAATGCTGTTTTTCAAAGCGCGGGAAGTCTATAAAGCGTTCTAACTTGGATACTACTAGAAATACTTACATAATTCAAAACACAGTTTTATTTAGCTTTTTTTTTAGATATACTAGAAACAAAAATATAAAATACTGTGCTGTTGTAATTTTGCGAACCCTTCCGCCCAAAATAATGGGTATATATTCTAATAAAATAATTTTTAATTCAATTTTGATAATTTTTTGCCTTGGAAGCTTTTAAGTTAGACTTATAGATTTCGAGATGAGTGGGCTGAAACATATGTCAAAATATTGGAAAACCCTAACGGTGGAGGACATCACCTTTATGCTTTTTGATGGTCCTTAAAACATTAAGCAATAGAAATTCCAGCATGCAATTTTTTTCTGGTCAACCCCATTTTTTTGTCTTAAAATTAAATTTTCGAAACCATCTTCAGCATTCTGGCTTACGCCACTCACTGCCACATCTAATTCCCTACAATTTTTCTCTCGGTGTATTGATTCATGACTGAGTTTGTTTATATGTGCATGTGTAAGTTAGTTTCAGACTAAGTTTGTAAGCGTATTTGTGCATGTGCGTGTATGTGTATTTGTTGCTTTTGGGCAGCGCGTTAATTAAGGCGCCATGCCTGTGGCCAGTCAAGTGCGACAACAAATAATTTGATTTCAATTTAACTAATTAGCTGGACCTCCTAACAAGAACTAGCTTGCATCTGTGTTTGCGTATCTATGTGTGCGTCCATGTGTCTACGTGTGTGTAAGTGCGCACTTAAATGCTTATCTGCTTAGCAGCTGAACACACACATACTTATGCGTTTGAGTGAGAGTTTCTGTGTATTAGTGAGTGGTTTATCAAAGCACCACTTGAATGCAGACAGTCAAGTGGCTGGCTCTGACATCCTTCCTTCCTGTTGCCACGCTCTGCCTAACTCTCTCGCTCGCTCGCTCTCTCTCTCTCCCTGTGACGTTGCGGTCACTCTGTCAATATTACGTCTATTGAAATGCGCTTAGCTATGCATTTGCCTCGTTCTACTTGCAATCACACACAGATACACACATACATAGGCTAAGAGCTTTAGCTGCGCTTGATGGCAGCCATTTTGTCTGCGGTTTTCAATATTATTATTAAAATTTCAATTGTTTGTTACATTTGTTATTGAACCGTATCATACGTAAAGTGATTAAATTATAATTGAGGGATTGGTAAGTTAGGGGAACTAAGGACTATAGTCTCCTTCCCCATAGGGGTCAACCGGGTAAACTCAGTTATGGAAAAATATTTGATGCAATGTTTTTTTAAAAATTTGAGTAGGTGGAGTTTGAGCTTTTAGAGAGACTACAGTCAAGCCTTTTAGTAATGAACTTGCACGAGAGTAGAGTTATATAGAATATTCTTTATACAGATATCCGTTTTGAGGGGAACCAATAAGTACTGCATTTGAAGAAAAAAATGTATAGTGAAACAATTCGTTCGTTACAGCAAAGTTTGATTGCATTTTCTTTTATAAATTTGAAGCAAGCAAACTAATTTTCTTTTAAAAAATATAATAACTGATTTTTCTTAGGTAGAATTCAAAACTATTTTCAGAAACTAATAAGCAAAATTCGTATATTGAAAGACGTCCATAGCAAAAATCTGCCCTTTTGCCTTTCCTGTGAGATGAATCATTTATCAATTTATCGAGTTTAAGGGTAAAGAATTTATTTATTTATTTGCGATTGTACCTTAGAATTAATTCTAGGGAATAAGAAAGTTTAAAACAGGGAAATAAAGGCCTTCAGGCCAAATGAAGAATTTACTCCACATTGTATCCATGCTTTGCCAAAAAGTTGAGAAATGTACTGGAATGGACAGTATGGACAGTAACTATAGAGTATGATCAAACGAATTTATTTAATTTTCAATAGTTGTTTTTATTTGGTTTTTTAATGCTTTTACCAATTTTCAGAAAGAGACATCACAGAAATAGATCAAAACAAATGCGGTCCTATGTTCCACAATGGAACGATGGAATGAAACAATACAAATATAAAAAATATATTTTGTTTTTTTTAATTTTCTATAATTTGTTGCCGATTCTTTAAAGCGAATAGAACTGCCTGCGTTGATAATTTCATAAGTACCAGATTTCTTGAATGAAACCTTTTTTTTGCAACAAAAACAATTGTAATTTTTTTACATAATCTCTCTTAAGCTCGATATATGAGGTATAAATCTTTGGGACATTTTTTATACCCATCAAAAAAGTTTTTCCCCAGGCACTCAAAATGACTTCTTCATTTCATCCAAATGTTCCGAATTATGAGTGTTTAACAACCAACCTAACAGATGACCCACCCGATAGAAGTTTTAAACCAATATTTTTGCCAAGCCTTACTATTGAAGTTTTTAAAATGAAGGGGTGTTGAAATTTTCTTATAAAATTCGTACTATTTTTCAAGTTATCGATAACAGAAACTATTTGAAATAATGTAAATATGTGTTAATAATTTTTCTATTTAAAATAATGATAAAAATATTTTCCCATTTTTGCCGTAGAAATGCAAATGGATTAAAAAAAATATGTATATTTATGAAAAAAAATTTCCAAAAAATATTTCAAAAAAAAAGAAAGACAATTTAAAAATAAAAACAAAAAAACCTCTGTTCAGGTTTGAAAGCAATAAATTGGACTTCGAACCAGATCTCGGATATTCAAAAATTGGAGACACCCCAAATTTACCTAAAATATGATCAGGGTGAATAGAGAAGTCGATATACCCATGTCCGTCTGTCCGTCCGTCCGTTTGAACGCCTAGATCTCAGAGATGGTAAGAGCTAGAGTTACCAAACTTTCACATTAGATCCCATATTATTCCATAGGAGACAAGTTTTTTATTTTTTTGATATCGGGGTTAAATTTTATAGCTCCCATAGGGATGTTTGAGACGACCTCGACAAAAAAAAAGTATTAGATGAATAATTCGTTTGTTTATGAAGATATCGTAACCAAATTTGGTATTCGAGAGTTTTTTACAGTTCCCAACCACTGTACCAATTTGACCAAAATCGGTTGACTATATCATATAGCTCCCATAGAACCGATCGGCCAAAATAATTTTTTTAAAGAAAAATTCGCTATATTTCGTTTTTTAATAAAGATATCCTAACCAGATTTGGCGTTTGGAAATTTTTTAGACCACTTAAGCAATGTGCCAAATTTGAACAAAATCGGTTGACTATATCATATAGCTTCCATAGGTCCGATCTTCCATAAATCGATTTTTTAACAAAATTTGTTGTGTTTCGTTTGTTTGTCAAGATATTGGGACCAAATTTGATATTCGTGAGTTTTTTATAGTTTCTAAGCACTGTACTAAATTTAATCTAAATCGGTTTACTATATCATATAGCTCCCATAGGACCAATCGGTCCAAAAAACGTTTTATATAAAAAATTCGATGTGTTTGGATTGTTTGTAAAGATATTTGAACTAAATTCGGAATTCAGATCTTTTTAAGGTATTTAAGCACTGTGTCAAATTTGATTGAAATCGGTTGACTATATCATATAGCTCCCATAGGAACGATTGGTAAAAAAAAAAATGTTTTTGCTAAAAATTCAGGTGGTTTTTTGTGAAGGAACCGGATTTTATTGCAAGCTAGTGGTACAGGGTATCCCAAAGTCGTCCGCGCCCGACTTTCCGTACGCCATTTTTATTTATAATAGATATAAATAGAGCAGTCAAATTTGCATATAACAATATGATTTTAATCCAATGAAAGGTTATATTAAATCCTCACTCAAACAAAAAAAAAAGAAAAAAAAAGTTATTTAATAATCAACTTAATCTTATCTAAATCGCTGCTACCAGTTATCAGTTGATATCAAATGATAACAAAATTGAAACGTAATTTAATGACATTCCTCGTACAATTAATTGAATGAAATTTTAGTAGGCTTTTATTTTTAAATTAATAGATTTATGAAAAAATAGCTTCATAATAAGAGTTCATAAATTTTCATATGAATTTGTTAAATTTTCTAAAAGCTTTGGAACATTCCATAAGTCATCATATAATTGGAGATCCGTTTGGGAGTACAGCCTTAGATAAGTATCTAAATGTTTTTTTTTTTGTTACATTTTATCACTAAAATAATAAAAAATACAAAAAAATATTGTCTTTCAAAAATTCTATAAGAGATCCCATGTTTGGAGATCTATTTTTCGTATATTTGTTACATTTTCAATAAACTTTTAAAATATAAGACGATAAAAAACAATTGTCTTTATTCGTCATCTTCTAATATTAAACCACTGACTTGAAACGATTCTTTATAATTAGTTTCTCAAAATAAGTATTAGACTATATTCTATTTATTTTACATTTTAATTAGCTATTATACTCAATTTCATTTGTTCTATTTCAACATTGAAATTCTATTAAAATTTAGTTTAAACAAAAAACAACTTTATTTACTCTTAATGCTTTACATATACATACATATATCCCCCACTAGTTCTATTTAAATACTTTAGCTAATTAAATTCTAACCTTTTTTTGTATTCCATCTTATTTAATTACAGTTTAAAATCCATGTAGAATGCGCAACAAGCAACAGCAACAGATAAAAAACAAACTGCAAACGCAATTAAAACTATAATCTATAAAAGTGTATATAAAAAAAGTATATATAAAAAAATAAATAAAATAAAATATAGAGCTACAGTTAATAGTGAGAGATAAAACTGTGATAAGCAAATCAAAAACAAACAAAACAAATAGAAACAACGGTGCTGCAAGAAAATTATAAACAATTTTAATAAAACTAAAGCTCGTGCAAATAAAAAGCAAGTGAGTAAGCATTAAAAAGCAAAAACAACTAAAAAACAATGACAACAAGTGGAGCGATTATTGTTGGCACAACACGACTATAATATACCCTGTAGCTAAAATTTTTTTATTTTTTTTTGGTGTAAATCGAAAATACTTTGATGTTTCGATTTTTGCTTTTGAAACGATTGTATTATATTGCCCATAAAATCTAAAAGCACTAAGAAAAAGATAAAAGATATTTGCAAAAAGGATAAAGCTCATCACGACTATAACATACCCTATTGCTACTAAAATTTTTTTAGGCGCATTTCAATTTTAATTTTAAAATTTTAAACTTTTCATAGAAATATTTTATGAATTCCAAAAAGTTAAAGTTAAGTTCAATGCGCTAAGCTTGAACAATATTCAAAATTTAATTCTATTTTTCAATATTTGAGACCCTAATATTAATAATAAATTAAAAGTTACAGGCTAATACCATAATAGTTAAAACCAAAGCTCGTAAATATATTGTTGGGAGGTGAATAGTAGCATTAGGAAAAAAGTTTATGTATGGATGAAAAGGCTAATAATCAAAAAAATATTTTTTTTTTAAGTCCAAAAATAAATTTGTATGTTAAAAAAAAATACCGAACTAAATCGAAACAAATTTTCGCCCTTCTTTAAAAGATTTTTTCAACTTTCTTATGAATTTATTGTCAAAATGAACGTTACCGATCTAAATCAAGAATACATTATCCAGGTAAATCTAGAAAAACTTTTTCGAGCTTCTTTTTAAGATGTCAGCTATTCCACTTTCTCATGAATTTATTTTATCCGTTTCAAACTCACTTTTAAGCGCCTTTAAAAAGAAATGGTTGAAGGATCTTAGAGTACCGAAGACGTTTTTCACAAAAGATTTTATCTTTAATCGCATTCAAGTAAAATAAATATTGTTAGATATCCCAACGTTTGACGTTTCTTCAGTTATAAAAATAAGAAAATATGAATGCACCTTATTCTGTTTAATGCGAAATATACGTTCCGAGAAAATACGCGTAAAAAAATTCCATTAAATAAGATACAGTATCCATACAGTGGATTTCATAGCTATAGGACAGTCTGAAAATTTTGTGTTCAAATGTAAATATTTCGGTTCATAAGCACGATCCAGCAAAACTTCCTTTTACAAAAAGAACTGCCTAATATTGGAGCTTTTAATTTACCGTAAGGTTATTGCACTGTTGCTTCACACGGTGCTTCGCAATAGCTTATGCATCGATAAGTCATTTTTGATGCAAATTTGGTGTTTCATTACTATAGGACAGTGATCTATTATAAGGAAATTAACTGTAAGGATGGCATAAATACATTTTATTTTAATTTGAAATCACTTTTTGGTAATTTTATGATAAATCGACGCAATATGTGAATATTAGTTTATGGTAGAGAGACCATATAATTGCGAAAAACGACATGGAACAGAGAATGGTGTATATTTATGGAAAAACATATGAACCGATACATAATTATTTGGAATTTGGAATTTTTAATTTCTTTGGAAACATCGAGAAGTAAAAAAAGTATATTTAAAAGATTATTGGTAAGATTTCGGAGTGGTAAAAACGAATAATCTTAAAAAATTCATAATTTTCTTCAGTTCATTGATCAGAGTTGATGCCAATAGTGGACCATAAAGTGTCCAAACCTACAATTTAGCAAATCGTCCAGAAGTGCCCACGAAAGACGCATGATGTCCAAATCTTGAACCACTAAAGAAATGCCCGCTTTGAATTCACAGTTGTAACTAATTTTTAATAGGCGCGCTTTTGCGTCATTTTTTGTGCATGTTTTTTAAAGATTCTTCTTATAAGGTTGATTGCTTTTATATTTTCCAATTAGAAATCATTGAGTTCGAGTAGTCCGGGTGAATATAATTACAATTGGAGGGATTTGCAAAAAATAAAATGAAATTTTTCTTAGCGAAATTTTAGAAGCGGCTTGGTTTTTGTGCGGGGCGCGTTTAAGGCCAGTTAAACCTCGACCCCCTATTAAACTCATCTGAAATTAGCAGTGGGGATTACTGACATGTCTGTCTAAGCGTTTTGATACCATTCCGATGTAAAACTTCGGCGAAATGCTATTATTTTAACAGGACAACGTCTAAATTCAAGTAGATAAACTCACGAATATCCTTTTTAGGGCGACTCTTACGATCAGAAAGCCTGCGAATTTTCATCTACTTTATTTTTTACTTATTTCTCGATGATTCTAAATAAATTCCAAATATAATTATGTTATCGGTTTATATGTTTTTCCATAAATATACACCATTCTCTGTTCCATGTCGTTTTTCGCAATTATATGGTCTCTCTACCATAAACTAATATTCACATATTGCGTCGATTTATCATAAAATTACCAAAAAGTGATTTCAAATTAAAATAAAATGTATTTATGCCATCCTTACACTTAATTTCCTTATAATAGACTACTGTCCTATAGTAATGAAACGACCAAAATTGCATCAAAAATGACTTAAGCTATTGCGAAGCACCGTGTGAAGCAATAGTGCAATAACCTTTTGGTAAAATAAAAGCTCCAATATTAGGCAGTTGTTTTTGTAAAAGGAAGTTTTGTTTTTAAGTTTGGGTTTTTATTAAAATTTAAATTTTTCTTTAACATTTTTTATTTAAATAGTTATAATAGATAAGAAAAAACAAAAAAATAAAATAAAGAATATTAATTTAAATTCATTAGTTGTTTTTTCTTAAACGTGCTTAGACTTTCATGTAATATTTTTAATTAAATTTAAAATAATTGAGAATTTTTAATAATCGCGTTAAATCAAATTAAATCGCGTTAAAAATTTTGAATCGCATTGAATTAAGTTCGTTTAAAAAAATTCGCCGAAAAACAGAACTAGGTACATACATAAGTTTCCTTCTTTCTTTTATTAAACCATACTAAACATCAAAATTATTTGATTAAAAAATAGGCAGCTTAATAAAAAAAAAAACGCCTTGAAATTATTGAGCCCTCCACGCTAGTTTTTAAATGAAGCATTCTTTTGCACTTTTTTAATATTCCCTTCCTTACTTTGGCTACAGGGTATCAAAAGCAAAAAATACAAAAACAAATAAATGCCGCAGCGTCGCCAAATGTAGTTGAAGTAACGGTAAAGCAAAAGCAGCAGCAGCACTAAAAGTAATTAGCGGCAGCAACAACAAACAACAACTGCAAAACTAATAAAAAGCAAAAGCGCAAAAACAACAACAACAACAACAACAACAACAGCTGCAACTAAAAAACAAATAAAACAAATGATGCTGCAATCGTTAAAAGTGCGCGCGGATAAACTAAGCGGCATAGCAGCAGCAACAACAAACACAGCGGATAACAGCGCAGTGGCAGCGACGTCTGCAGCGCCAGTGGACAGAGAAACTGCAGCAGCAGCGGCAACACAAACAACAACAACAACAATGCTTACAGCACCTGTTGCACTTGCTAATGGTATGGCCAATGGCAATGTGTATAATTTAAATAACAGCAGCAGCAACAACAACAACACGAACAACAACAACAACAGTCGCCTGGATAATAACAATTTAAATAGCAATAACAATAACAACATACTGCAACAACAGCAACAACTACAACAACAGCCAGCAAAGTATTTAGAGCATCTAACACCCGCAACGGGCGCCATTGCGGCCACAACAACTTTTACAGGTGCCGCAAAAAGTTTTCATCCCTATTTAAGGCCCAGCTCGGTAACAAATACAATGGCCGCCGCCGCCTCAACATCATCATCATCATCGTCAGCAGCAACATCGCCGGCAGCATCATTAACTTGTACTTCACCAACGATGACTATTGCCAAAACTGCAGCATTACCAGGAGCAGCCGGAACAGCTGCAGCCGGCGGAGGCATCGGCGGAGGCGGCTTGTCGACAACATTGTTCGAAACACTTTTGCAAAACCAAATAAATTCCAATGTAGTAACAACTGTTGTTGGTCCTTCTGCTGCTGCAGCAGCAGCACCGTGCATCCTGGAACACTCTCCAACAACAGCAGCGACATCCACAGCATTGCTGTTAAATTCCAGCATTAATTCCAGAACTTCATTAGCCGACCAAAGTGTTGTTGTTGCCGCCGCCGCTTTGGGCGAAACCAATGACCAAAAATGGTAAGTTCCACGCTAAATGTATTCCAATTTTTTTTTTGATTTTTTGGGATTTTAACGTAAAGTTTCAAGCTAATGACTGAAAATTGCATTTTGGGTGATTTGGGGAATGTATTTGAAGCGTTTATGTACTAAACGTATTGGATAATGGGCCAAACATTGTCAGCCACCTGAGGCACTATTTAGACATTAAAGTGAGGTTCTGCTCATATTGATGGAGAATTTATTGGAACTAGTTTCTAAAATGAATTTCGAAATTAAATAGTTTCCGAAATCTACAAGTTATGTTCAAATATGGGTTTATATGTGTGCTATTTTTAATTTTATTTTTACGCTCTTCCTATTAAGTTAAAAGTATTGTAATCTTTTAGAACGTGGTAGTCGAGCTCGAAAAAGCAGTCGGACTCGAGTCCGAGTATTTTTGGACACTGAAACCGAATACACTACCATAAAGCCAACTCAAAACTTTACCAAAAATATTTCATTTCAAAAACGTTTTTGGGACTATCTCAGTTCACAGACGTCCGTTTTTTTAACTCAAGAAAACCAAAAAAGGTTAGACCATCTGACCTCTAAGCCCGAATTTTATTTTAATATTTCCTTGAGCTTACAGATATATATCCATTTATAAATTGAATTAGATAGCTCTGCGTTGTCGCTCTTATTCAAAGCATAGGGTGGCTCTCTTCTTTAATAATCAAAAATTTCTTCACTATATCAGTAAAAAAAAAGGAAACAATTTCCTTAACTTTCAGCAGTTTCCTTTGCTTTTGCTATCATTACTAGCTAAAAATTGTATAGTATATTATAATTTATAAACTTCAACCTCACCAATAAGAAGAAGGTGGAATTAAGATATTTAAAAAAAAATAAATTCTGAAATAATTATCAAAAGATTTTAATAAAGATATAGCTTTTACAAAATTGTTAAATAATTGTACTAGTTAGACACAGAACCGAGCTTCTAATTGAACCTTTTTGCCCAAATATGTCATGCATTTTGAGTAAATATTATATTTAAAATTTTTCGATCAAATATTTGCATTGTATAATAATTTTTTAACCCTCGACGCAAAAAGAGGGGTGTTATAAGTTTGACGTGTCTGTCTGTCTGTCTGTCTGTCTATGGCATCGTAGCTCCCGAACGCATGCAGTGATTTCAATTTAGTTTTTTTTGTATTAAAGGTGACTTATGTCCGAGTGTTGTTAGACATGTTTGATGAAAATCGGTTGAGCCGTTTAAAAGTTGTGGGGAGTGAAAGTGGGGAGAAAAACATCAACTTTGTCCGATTGGTTTAAAATTTGGTCCTATTGTAACATTAAGTTTCTTTTATTATTTTTTACTTTTTAAATGAAAATTACTTAAGTTCGGGGGATTTTTGAATTTTTAATTTAATTTTTTTAAATTATATATGATTAAAAAGATTTTCAAAAACAGCCCAAACTTTTTCAACATTTTGTCCAATATTTGCTTCAAATCTTTTGAGCAAATATTTACTTTGTATAATTCCAGCTTTGGCCCAAACTTTTTTAAATTTCATATACATTCAAAAGGATTTTCAAAAACAGCTTTAAGAATGTGATCTATTTGGTAAAATAAAAAAATAAAAAAAAAATTGTGTTGGAGGGACCACATTAAAATAATAACAGCAAGATGTAGAACCAAACTTGGCAAAATGGAGGTGGCTACTTAGTAGAAATAGCAAGCTATCTTTGGATAATAAAATAATTCTATATAAGAGTTTAATTATGCCTACTTGGTCTTATGGCATTCAAATCTGGGGAACAGCTGCCAAGTCAAATATTAAAAAAATCAAAATTTTACAAAACAAAACTTTGCGCAAAATTGCAGATGCCCCGTGGTATATCCGAAATCGAAACCTTCACAAGGATCTAGGAATTCCCTATGTGGGTGATGTATTGAATAAACTTAGCGACCGTTACGCTGATCGCATAAGGAACCATCCGAGCTCGCTTGCATGTGCCCTGGCCGGTCATAGACCAAGAAGACGCCTAAAACGCCTTCATCCAAACGACCTCAGAAGGCGTGTCATATCATAGAGTCTACTTGATTTTTTAAATATTATACATATATAGAGTGATCTAAATGATACCACACAAAAGGTTTCTTTAAGTGTATAGTGACTTACTTTTCATAAATGTTGGATTATAACCCATAAAATCAAGGGTTGATTTCCAATACTAAATATTCGAGAAAAAAAAAAGATTTATTTGGTAAAATATTTGCTTCAAATGTTTTGAGCAAAGCAAGCTAATTTTGAAAATCTTATTATATATTTTCAAAAACAGCTTGTAGAATGTGAATTTGATAAAATATTTGCTTTAAATCTTTGGAGAAAATTTTTGCTTTGTGTAAATATAGTCTTAGCTCAACCTTTTCAAATTCTCATTTATAGTCAAAAAGGTTTTCAAAAACAGCTCTAAAAATGCAGAATTAGTCAAATTTTTTCTCGAGAGATTTGAAGCAATGTATAATGCTAGCTTTAGCCCAAACTTTTTTTTAACATTTTTCCAAATATTTGCTTCAAGTCTTTTGATTTGCTTTGTACAATGCTAGCTTTAGCCCCATAGATCTTATAGTACATGGATTGCGCTTGGCCTATCTTGCTGTACAGCAAGATGCGTGCCAACATCTGGCGAGATATCTCAGTCCAACTACTCACATTGCGAGCATGAAATTTTTCATTAATTAATAAAACACATCGCTCACAAAACATTTAGTTATTATAAAGTTTGCAACTTATGTTTTTCAAGCTTACCTATGAAATGACACGGGCTCCGCACATTTCACAGCTCCACAGATGAAACAGCAACGTATCACTTTTTTCTCAACCGGCATCTTGATTCACTTTGTAAATTTTCGTTACTTCTAATGACGATTTTTAAAGAAAACAGAGAAACATAAACTAAGCCATCATCGTAATGTTGTATTATGTTGTTGTTTTCATCTCAGCTGAACTCAGTGCTACGGCCGCTAAAAGCCGCCATGATGGAATTGGACTGAGATATCTCGCCAGATGTTGGCACGGGAAAAAAACGTCGAAGCGCAATCCATGTACTATAAGATCTATGTTTAGCCCAAACATTTTTACATTCCCATATACAGTCTAAAAGATTTTCAAAAACAGCTTTAAGAGTGTGATTTATTTAGTGAAATATTTGCTTCAAATATTTTGAGCAAATATTTGCTATCTAGCTTTAGCCCAAACTTTTTTCAACATTTTGCCCAATATTTGCATCAAATCTTTTACTTTGTATAATTCTAGCTTTTGCCCAATCCTTTTGAAATTCCTGTCGCATGAAACTTGCGAACTACCCTCAGAAAAAAAGAGCTAATTAGATTTTACTCTAGAATTTAGAAGAATTTTTCTTTCTCATTTTGTCTATTAAGCATAAAATACTCTTAAATTCAAAAATTAAATTAAATTTTCTCTCAATTAGTACGAAATTAGCTTAGATACCATTTCTTAAATTCTTTCTTAGCATTCTCATATCAAGAGTTTATTAAAAAAAAAGCTATTTTCAATCAAGTGTAATTTTTCCTAAAATCATTCATATTATATCGAAATAAATAATAAGAAAAAAGATCTTCAAATAAGAATTTACTTTTAATAATAGTAAAATCGCTCTAGACGTAGTTTTTTTACACCGAAACTTTTGTCTTGGACGCAAATCAGCCGCTTTGAATGGGTTTGATAAGTTTTTTAAGAAATAAAACTTCTCTTTAGCAGATTTGAAAGAAAATAAAACCTATTTAATTTTTGTCTAATTTCATTTTTGAAGCTACCAAATCATTTCATAATTTCCAAAAGTACCTTTTTAAAATTTCAAGACTTAAAATTAATTTTTTCTGCTTAAATTTTTAAATTTTATTAAAATTTTTAAAGCCATTAAATAAAAGCGAATTTTTAAATGCTACCTTTTTTAAATTTCAAGACTTAAAATAATTTATGCTTAAATTTTACAAATTTATTACAAATTTTATAACCATCATATTAACACCAACCATTAACAATGGTACCTTTTTAAAGTTTCTAAATGTTTAAAACAAATAGCCTTGGCGAAAATATGCTACTGTCTATATAACACTTTCAACTTTTAAGGATTAGTCAAATTTATGGACATTTTTGGATCAGAATTTTTTTTTTGGTCGGCTTTCGGGATTGTAAATTAAATATTCTTCAAAATTAATAAAAAAAATTGTCTAAATCAAGTTAAATAAACATTAATTCAAACTTTTGCACATTTTAAACTTTTTCAATTAATTAACAAATTGAAAGTTAGTTCAATTTTAGACCTTGTTATTTTCTCTATAACATTTTTTTTTTTTTTCTTATTCCAAAATACCCCTTTTACTAACTTTTACGATATTTCTCTTTTACTACGACATAAACTTTTAAAAGGCACTGTTGCTGCTGTTACGCTGCTGTGCTCGCCTAATTCGCTTTTATCAATTAAAAACGTTTTAAAATCATTTCTTTTTTCACTAAAGTCCTTTTTTCAACTCATTCAAACGCCAACATTGATATTCCTCTGAAGTCGCCATTTTCTATTTCGCGATTTCCGCTCAACGGAAATTATCAAAAACATAAAAGTATGCTATAAATTTTTGCCTCCATTCATGTTGCAGACAGGTTGTTGGCCATTTAGCAAATTAAATTAGTTTCGGTGAGAAAATGAGCCAAAGGGCTGGAGCTCGGAAGTTTGTCTCTCACTTGGCTGACTAATGATAATTGGCAATGCATTAATTATATTAATTAAGTCAATAGTAATGTGTTGGTGTTTGTTATGTGTACCATAAAGCCTTAAGCACATGATGCTCATTTTCGACCACATGCTCATCATAATTAATAACATCATCAATGATAATGCTGTAATGATCATTGACAGTCATTACAAGCACCATTACTAAAGTGCATTATCATTACCAGAAGCAAATGACGATGATGATGATGTTGCTGAGCCCAAGCAGCAACAGCGCCTTGCCATTGAGTTCAAAAATGTAAACACGTAGCAAAGGCTCCCCAGCCCTTCAAGGAATCCTGCCCTGGAATCCACCCTCCAGTTGTAGTTAAAAGCAATGCCAGTGGAATTGCGCGACTGCCATTAAATAATAAAGCAAGAATATTAAATTTATGTTGGGTCATTTTTATGTGGACACACTGTCTATCTAGCCTGGCCCTGGCTGGAGTCGCTCTCCCCTCTTATGGCCATATCCCATCTGCCTATCTGTTTGGCTTTTGGTTTGCGTCTATCTTGTCGCGCTTTTGTTTTTTGTTGTGACAGACGCGGCATAACAAACTGCCATCATAAATTAAATGCCACGTCACTGGTTTGTCGTCGTTCCTTGGCCGGAGCACTGCGAAGGCCTCACTGAGCCTCACTGTCCAGTTCCATATTACTTTCGTTGCTGTTGAGCTGTCCATTGGGTGAGCCTTGATAGCATCGTCAAGGCTTTGACGAAAATAAAATAAAAAGCAACAAACTAGTGTAGGGATGGTTATTTTGGATGTTGTGAAATATTTATACTCTTTTAAAATGAAACTATTCTTAGGGGAAATTATTTATTTGCATTTATTATTTTGGGAGGATTAGGAAAGTTTACAATATGTAGCGCTGGCAGCAAAAGGCCTTTGGATTTGTAACTATTTTTAGTTAATTATATAATATAAGGAAAAAATAATTCTAAGTGACAAAAGTTTATAGCCAAATTAAAAGAGAAACGGAAATGATTAATATCAGTAATCAAATTTTCCTTTTTTTCTAAATTATTTGAAATAATATTTATACATTTTTTTACCGGAAAATGTATTATACAATTGATTTATCAAAATAAAGTTTGGTTTTTGAGCTCAGAATTACAATCGAACCAACCTGCAGAAAATTTAAGCCATTTGCCTTAGTTCTAAAAATATTATGATTGATCCATATTTTGGTGTTGTAGGGTTGATGGTAGAGATATCACCTTACTCTGAAGGCAGTCATGCTACGTACGAGGTTGCCGAAGAAACTGAGCTATCACCTGAAGGGTAACTCTTTTCCTTTGGCTCCTAGCTCCACACCCTGTTTACCACGTCGACTCGTGGGCTAAACTTCGGTAAGGGTACCTGCTTAGCAGTAAATTTATACCATCCCGTTGGGGTTGTGTAAAAGGGATGTAAGTGGAAGATCCTTCCTCCATAAAGGACAACGGTGGTGCCAAAAAATATCCAGGAGATCTAGCTTAGTCAAAAAAGGCAGATAGATCCCACTATAAGTCTGAAACCATTGCGGGATATCCGTCTATTGACACCCCGAACAGAAACAAGTATAGAGGCAGCCCAAAATGAGCGACGTCGAGCAGGGCTCAATAAAAATATAATAATAATAATATTAATTCCATAACAGACCAGAGGGCGATTTAAACAGCTAATCTGTAGGTCTGACGCGAGAGGAGATAAGAGGAATTTCCAATGCACGGAGCTATCCAAGGGGCTCGGTGTGATTACTGTCTTGCTTAGGGAACACCAAATTAATGATCCAAGGTGTAATAGAGTAATAGAGGTGCGTTTTTCCCTTTTCTCTACGGTCCCGGCTAGGGGAATTTATTCGGAAAACTTCACTATTTTCTGCAATCCCAAGCAGACTTCTTAAATCAGCTTTATTTACCAATAAGCTATGGTCACTGCCTCGCCATAGGTTTCTAGTTAAAGTCCCCAAACCGTCCAGCGCCAAAATACCCATAACCACAATATTTTGGTTTTTCGAATATTTCCTACCCTGGGTGAACCCACCTGAACGCCACTATTCCACCATCAACCCCTACTTCAGGACACAGCTTTGTAAGGAAATACAAATCTAGTGATGTTGTAAGAAGCTCAATCAAGCTCCATGCGATCAGCAAAAACACAATCCACTTTGTCCACTTTGCTCTAATCATTGCTAATAGATGTTACGGTATGCAAAAGTGTGCTAAGCCAGTAATATGAGCTCCTTTCTCTAGGAGCTTGTATTGTAGCCCCATCAACAGGGAACACCAAACCCAGTTGGCATTAGATGGTAGCTTCCACTCTGGAATATGTCGCATCTGGCTAATCACCGTATCGAGCGAAAAAAAATTAATATGTTTACTGAAACCAGAGCCATAGTGCGAATAATAATGGGGATAATGTACCGGCCCTCTATTACATCTTTAGCTTGAATCACGACAGTACGACAGTAATTACACTGTGTCTCTGAGAAGAGACGGGCCTGACTGAAACCAATAAAAGAGAAAGACTTTTGTAGACGCCCAAAACTCCCGATAAGACTAACAAAAGATCCTGATTATGCCTTCAAAACTGAAGCTCGGCGGCAACAGCTGTTTTTAAAATTGTAACCTGGGACAGAATATACAAATTCTAAGACCTTAAAAACTATGAAAGTTCGATGCTAATTAAAATACCTTCGAAGACAATAACAGAGAACTGAAAATAATTAAAAATGTGCCTCGACGATTCTTCTATCATTTACTTCATCGTTTATCCAGGCTAAATGCTCCTCATCTCGATTTCTGCAGAAGCCGCGGTGATGAGTAGGACCTTTTCTGCTACTCTCCTCGACACAGCAGAACAAGGTTCCGCTTTTTTAAAACATATTTCTTTACTGACTTATCTGAGCTCTCAGAAAAGAGTCCAAAAAGCCTGTCGGGGTTTATTCAGGCCGCCGAATGGACATGACTTTAAGATCATATAGGGGACGTTCGGAGTGGGGTAATGGTGGTGTAAGGTCCACCCAGCGCTATCACAATTCCTTGGCCTGAGTGAGTTGGGACACCAAAACCCAACTACTGCACTAACCCAACCTAACTTTCTCTATCTACCTTGTACAAACTCCATCACAAGCCTATAAAACTCTCTTCAATATGCACACTGTACCCCACATACAAACACACTTTTTAAATGTGTACCAAGTAGTTAAGTTTAGCTCAACTGCAGCTAAACAAAAGTGTCCAGGATTGGAACACCCCAAACCCGCTTGCTAAGCTGCATGCAGCCAGCAGCTGCGCCACACAGCCGGCGTAGCTCCAAAGAACCACAGAGCCGCAGAACCGCAGGCGATTTTCTCATTAAACGTTGGCAACACTTTGCAGCACATTTAAATGAAACTGAATTATTAATAATGCCAGACGCCGCCGCCGGAGCAGTGAGTCAAGTTCGGAGTAGAGAAGGAGGCGCCTCTAACAGCTAGTTAAGAGAGAGCGCTGTGAATCCACAGCTAGTGGCGCGTGTTGATTTCGATTTGGGGTAAACTGACGGAGTCCCCAGCGACTGGCTGCCAGACGCAACTGAAATTTTGAAAGCCAAATAATTGCCTCGTGGCTATGTGACAGGTGCGTCCTGCGTTCCACATCCCCCAAGTGAGACGTCGCATTATTTCCAGCCACTTTAAATATGTGACACGCAATAAATTCGTAGCGCAAAAAAACGAGAAGTAACCAAAATGCAAATGCAAATGTTTTATTTAAAATTTATGCTAAAAAGTAGGCAGCACAAAATACTCCAAAATACTCCGAAAAATACCCAACAAAATGAGTCTACACCATTTTTGATTTACGCCAAGGGCAAATAGACGTAGGAATTTTCAAGCAGATTAGTTTACCCCACACGCCAGGGCTAATAGTCCTGATGCCTCATTTCGTTTTTGGCCTCATTTTGCATATGACTTGCAGCATAAATATTTATCATTGTGACGTCAGGCAATTTTGTGTGAGAAGTTGCTTAAAGATTAATACTGTTGTTGCTCCTTGACACCTGAGGCAACTCTACTAGATTATGGACATGACATTTACACATTTACTTACGCTGGCTTCCAGTTGATTAAAGTATGTGAAAAAATAGATGTAAAAAATGGCAGACAATTTGAAGATTAGACGTTAAAAATGAAGCGTTTTAAACTAATTTGCATTAGTTGGGGTGCATGACGATTTTTTTAGCTTCCCATCTTTGGAATACATTAATTTACATAAATTTAATTTGGGTTTTTGTGCTTTAAAATGAGATAACTTAAAGTGGATTCTGTCAAGAAGAAAATAAATTTTTTGCTTCAAGTATTTTAGATAAATGAAAAAAATTAACTTCACCTTATTAATTTGATGCTCATGGAAATCATTTTAAAGGCTGCCAAAAAAAATCTTGTAAAGTCCATAACTGAAAATTTGTTGAAAAGAAACTTATATTTTTCGTGTTACGGATGTTCTCATGAACTCGTCGATGAAAGTCAAATCAGATTTTTTTGTCTTTTAGAGGTTGTCAATATGGAGGTTTTAAGCCTATTGCAAAGTGTTTGTGTACAGGGTCCGGCACTCGAAGTGTAAGTGTAAGTTAGCTAAATGACAGTTTAGAGTATTGTTTACAAGCGCACGAAAGCATTTTGCCGTGAGTAAACGCGAAAAAAAAATCAGTAATGGATTTCAAACGTAATAGTGTAGTTGCATTATATTTAGCTGGAAAATCACAACCAGCGATTGTTCTTGAGCTCGAACACCTTAAAGTAAATAAAGTTTTCGTTTATCGCACCATAACTCGTTACAATGATACTGGTAGCATCGCAAAACGTCATGGAGGTGGTCATCAAAAGACTGCAACGTCACGTGAGATGGTTCAAAAAGTGAAGAAGCGACTTGAGCGAAATCCCCGACGAAGTGATAATCAAATGGCGAAAGAACTGAAAATATCTGACCGTAGCATCCGTCGCATACTGAAAAATGATCTCAAGGTCAAGCCTTTCAAGATCCAAAAGGCACATGATCTCACACCGAAGCAGCAACAAGTCAGACTTGAGAGAGCGGAGGAGTTGCTTCGCTTGGCCGAAAGCGGTCAATTGCCGAACATTGTGTTTTCTGACGAGAAAATTTTTACAATTGAGCAATTCGTAAACTCTCAAAACGATAGGGTTTACTTGAGGGACCGTTCATACGAGAATTTGAGTCATCGATTGGCCACCAGGAGGCAGCACCCGCCACACATAATGGTTTGGGCCGCAAACAAACATTTCGGTGGCAGACCATAGACGTTTCAACAGGACTCGGCACCGTCTCACAAAGCTCGAGTGAACCAAGAATGGCTGAAAAACAACGTTCCAAACCTCATAACGTCCACACAATGGCTCTCGAATTCACCAGACGCGAATCCGATGGATTATTCTCTTTGGGCCATTTTGGAGAGCAAGGTCCGAACTAAAAGATACAACAGTCTCGAGGCGCTGAAAAAAGCCATTGTCCACGAGTGGGCCAAAATACCTGCAAGTCACATTCGGGCAGCTTGCGATTCATTTTTGGACCGTCTCAAGGCCATAGTGAAGGCAAAAGGTGGCCATATTGAGCGAAAGTAAATTATTTCTAAATTTCGTATTATTTTTACACATTTTGTACCTTGAATTGAGTAAAGGTAATTTTCCAAAATGAATTTATGGCCTTTTTATTTGGTTACACTTCGAGTGCCGGACCCTGTACAGTCCATTAGAAAACTGAAAATTTGCTGAACTCTACAAACTATATATATAAAAATTTAAATTAAATTTTCCGTGTTACGAATGTTCTCATGTACGTGTTAAAGAATTTCAAATCTGATTTTTGCATGTATTAGAGGTTGTCAATACGGAGGTTTTAAGCTTATTGTAAAGTGTTTGTGTGTATTTTTTCGTGAGATTTACGCATTTTTGTGAATATCGTTTTTGTCTCTTAGCGATGGCTAGTAAAGCATTAGGACAATTGGGAATGCCGTCTCTTTATCGATCAATGCATGATATATTTCAATTGGAAGAAATGCAACGAATAAAATTAATTATCAATTTAATCGTACTGCTCAGGAACGTGAAGATCGCAATGAACGTGAAAGAATTCGGTTAAGACAGACCCGTGAAGCGCGACATTGCAAATTCGAATCGAGCTGCAAACTAATCTAAAAATCTTATATTTTCCAGGAGCTGACTAGAGAATCTTACGATGTTTATTCCCTTTATTCAAGAGTATTCATAAAGTATGTTCAGGACAACGTCTGCCGGGCTCACTAATATTTTAATATATGAACTTCATATATGAAGTAATTAGCTTTAACTCTTTTAAAAAATCGTCATACATTCGGCAGGAAAACGATTTTTTTAAATATACTTCAATATTCTCTAATAGCATCAAACGCCATTGTAAGGTTGATATATAATCAAAATTACAAGTTATTAATTAACTAAAAAAATAGCAGGCAGAATTGTCAGATAACTTTTGGCAGACGTTCGTAGGTTTCATGCCTTGGTTAAGAAAAGGTTCATGTCTGGCATAAAAAAATTGCCCATATAATAAGAATAGGGTAGCAGGATTACGAAATAATTTTTCCGTTTTCATTTCGTTCGTCCTGCAAATTATTTAGTTTTAGTGTCCATTTTTTTTGTTTGTGTGTAAAGTTTTATTATTAGTTGTTCCAGTTAGTCGCACACATTAAACTTTTCAACAACTCTATTGAACTTTTATTATAGCCACACAGTTCCCAAAACATCTTAAACTCCCCCTCTAACTAAACCTATAAATGAATTTTATTGCTGCTACGTTACTTCATTTGATGTGGTCAATAAAAAACAACAACAACAACAAAGATATCAACTTGGCATGGCTCAATACACTGAAAGAAACCATTGAGCACTTTTGTCACTCACATAAAATACAAATACTAATTGTTATTAGCAAACTAATCTAATCTAAAAAGTTGTAAACGTTTCTACTTTTCGGTTACGGTTTTGCTTTGTTTTTGGTTTTATTTTTGTGGTCGACCAAGGAGAGGTGGGAAAAGAGCCGGCATTTAGCCAAAGTTCAAAGTAGCTAACTAACGTATGTTAGAGTATTTTTTTTTTGGTGGAACATTTTGGTTACCCAAAAGTTTGTTGGAGCTTTTTATTGCATTTGTTGGATAATTTGATAGGGTTTTGTTTTTGGGGGTGACACAAATTGACTTTTTGACAATCGTAAAACTACAATAAGCAGCTGCTTAGAAGTTGTCGAAAAAAGTTGAGTTAGTAAATTGGGTTTAATTGGTGTGGAATGTCGGTAAAAAGGTAATGAAAATGGATTGACACATTTTTCGCCAAGTTTTGGGGTTAGGTTGAGGGTTTTAGGGCTCGGATTATTCTTCTAATTAGCTTACAAAAATAGTTTCACTAACTTCAAAAGAAATTATTTATATACATTATAATTATTAAGTTATTAATTTTATATATTGGTTGCGATAGTCGTACCGAATTAACCATTTAAGAATGCAGTTTTTCAAATTGTTAGATTTATCGAAAAATTTAAAAATTCAAGGCGGTATCGAAATACAGAATTATTTTTAAAAATGGCGGACGTAAAGTCGGGCGCGGACGACTTTAGGATACCCTGTACCACTATCTTGTAATAAAGTCCGATTTCTTCACAAAAAACCAAAAACAGAAAAATTTTTAAGCAACAAATTTTTTTTGACCGATCGTTCCTATGGGAGCTGTATGATATAGTCAACCGATTTCAATCAAATTTGACGCAGTGCTTAAATACCTTAAAAAAGATCTGAATGCCAAATTTATTTCAAATATCTTTACAAACAAACAAAACACATTGCATTTTTTATAAAAAAACGTGTTTTTGGACCCATTGGTCCTATGGGAGCTATATGATCTAGTCAAACGATTTGGATTAAATTAAGTACAGTGCTTATGAACTATAAAATGCTCACGAATGTCAAATTTATTCCCAATATCTTAACAAACAAACGAAACACAACAAATTTTGTTAAAAAATCGATTTTTGGAAGATCTGACCAATGGGAGCTATATGATATAGTCAACCGATTTTGTTCAAATTTGGCACATTGCTTAAGTGGTCTAAAAAATTTCCAAAAGCCAAATCTGGTTACGATATCTTTATTAAAAAACGAAATATAGCGAATTTTTCTTTAAAAAAGTTATTTTGGCCGATCGGTCCTATGGGAGCTATATGATATAGTCAACCGATTTCGATCAAATTTGGTACAGTGATTGGTAACTATAAAAAACTTTTGAATGCCAAATTCGGTTACGATATCTTTATAAACAAATGAATTATTCGTCTAAAACGCTTTTTTTTTTGAAGTCGTCTCAAACACCCCCATGGGAGCTATATAATTTATCCCCGATATCAAAAAAATAAAATAAACTTGCCCCCTATGGAATAATATGGGATCTAATGTGAAAGTTTGGTTACTCTAGCTCTTACCATCTCTGAGATCTAGGCGTTCACACGGACGGACGGACAGACGGACATAGGTATATCGACTTCTCTATTCACCCTGATCATATTTTAGGTAACTTTGGGGTGTCTCCGACGTCTCCTTCTATATGTTACATACATTTTCGGCTTGCACAAACTTAATATATCCTTGGTACCATACGGTACAGGGTATAAAAATAATATTTTTTGAGTATAACATCATGGGTCGCTCCTACGCATACTTAGAAATTTCTCCTCAGTTATCGGGCAAAGATATATGCATATCGATAAATAAAAGGAATATCGATTTAATGCTTTTGTGTACGAGTCAGTAATTGAAATTTGTATATATTAGTATAAGGAATGGATTGTAATCATCTATGGACTACGTTTTTTAATCCACTAGGTAATTTGAAAATATAAGAGAATAGAGACTTAATTGAACCACTTTTGGATAAAGGTACCCTTAATCGTCTATTTAAACAAAAATTGAAGATACCATAAAATATATAACTAAGAACTATGGTCATAAAGATTTTTTTGTGTCGGATCTGACTTCGTAATGCCATGATGGCCACCCGCATACTTCATATATGATCTCTCCCGCTTCTTGAAAGCCATCCTTTATCGTCGTACAGTAGACAACTGTAATTATTTTGTATTTTTCATTTGCATTTTCTCAGGAGTTATATTAGTATTTTTTTTCTATCGCTTTCCTTCCATATCATTCGAATTATCGATATATTACGGGCTCTATTCTAGCAAGTTTCAAAATGGTTTGAGAAGTTTAAAATTTATTTCAAAGTGCGATTAAGAAAAAGTTGATGCAATACTTTAAAAATTTTTCGCAAGAAGAAGAAAATTATTTATGGAAGAAAAACCCCAGATAAATTTGAGACGTTTACCAAATTCCAAACTCGAATTTGAACTCGGCTTTTAAAAATTTATCCAAAAGCCGTATTTTTCCATCATCTGTTGGGCCGGAAGATACAAATTTTCTATGGATGGCTGTAATATACATAATATACATATACAAGATCAATTTTAGCTAGTGGAACCCCCAATCGTCTATTGAAAATAACTTTGAGATATAAAATGTATGGCCAAGAACTAAGATCATACAGAAGCTTCACAAATATTTTCGAGAGCAATGAAGAAAAAGTTCGCGCAAAACTTTCGAAATTTTCCGTAAGCGAAAGAAATTATTAATATTATTATTATTTAATTTTTGATGATTTTTGCTAGACAGATTTTAGCAGGTTTCGGAAAAGAACAAAATTCAACCTCGAATTTGAACTCAGCGTTTCAAAATTCATCCATCATCTATAGTCACATCATGTGTGTTGATATAATTCTCGTAAAGGAGATTCAATAAAATAGAAAAAAGATTTCGTTAGCCCTGCAAACAATTTTGAAGATATTCATCCTATTAGTTATCCAATTACTTCGCCAGACGAAATCAGACATTTTTTCGTTCTTGAAGTCGCGGAAGCTCATATATTAAAGTATTCCAAAATTCAACCTATTTACAGACGTTAGTTCTATTAGTTAGTTGAAGTTCATGTATTTACTGTATTTATCTTATTTTTTACTTTATATTCTATAGGTTTTCATATTTTATTTTAATTTTATTTATTTTCTTTTTATAAGTCAAAAATTAATCCTTAATTTCACTTTCCAGCGACATATTGGAAACAAGTGCCAGCTTAGTACAAAACGAAGGAGTACAGCTCAAGGAGGAGGATTCCGATGCCATGGAAACGGGCAGTGTGGAGCTAGCCAAGGATCAACCCGATGCGGATAATATTAAAATGTTTGTGGGACAAATACCCAAAACCTGGGATGAGACCAAGTTGCGTAAAATGTTTGAGCAATTTGGACGTGTGCACACCTTGAATGTGTTGCGCGATAAGGTCACATCGATTAGCAGAGGTAAGTCGGTGGAGAGGAGAGACAGAGTCACAAAAATGCTAGCATACCTTTAGGCGCTGCTGCTGTCTGTGCGCAGCGTGCATATAAATGCGGGATTAGGACTTAACTTAGGCACAGTTTTGACGGCGCCCCTTTTTCAATAAAATTTTACAATGCCCATGAATCTGTTTGTGTGTGTGACGTCAGGGGTCAGAGTTCAGGGGCAGGTAACAAACACAGTGCCACTAATGCCATATAATGCGCAGTTATAAACATCAAGTATACGTAATATGATTATGTTGCCAAAGTCAACTTCAGGCAGCTGTTGGCTGGCTACATTATGCATATAATCCATATACACATAAAGATAGATATATACAGAGTATTATTAGTATTTTGGGGCCAAATATTTTTTGAAAGCTAGCAAGCACACGCACACATGTGCCACTCAGGTGTATCTGTGTGTGTGTTAATTTCGGGGCTTGTGTATTAGTATAATTTGCGCATTTGCTTGCAAACTTTTATGAAAGGTAAATTATATTATGCATATTTATAGCTCCTTCGATTTCCAAATAAACCCACACACACAAGCATATACCACATCTATATACTATTTTTAACTGTGTTTGTTTATGGCTAATATGCCTTGGGGCCTTTATTTATGCTAAGCCTGCCTTACATTTCATTTTGCATGTGAATTTTTGTCTAACATTTTAGCTTAAACGATTTTTGTCAAATCTTATTTAAAACAAAAAAAATGCATGCCCTGTCTTTGTACCTAAAAAATAGTTTTTGTAGTCAAGTTAAACGTCTAAACGCATTCCGAAAGTTATATACGTATAAATATGTACATGGTTAAATACGTCTTTAAATCTTGTACACACAGTAAGTGCTGGTATATGTATTTATAAGGTAAAATAAAAGTTCCTCATTGTAGTGAAAATTTGGACTGTCTGTTAAGGATCATCTGAACTTTGAACTATGAGCAACTCCTTAAGATATTACATATGCTGAAGCTGTAAGTAATTATAAGAAATATTCGGAAGTTACGAAATATAAAACTATAAAATATAAGCAAAACGCTTTAAGCAGCTTTATATGGGAAATTTTTGATATGCTAAAGGAGTGACTTATTATGAGAGTTTCTCGAAAGTTAAGGAAAATGTTTTCTATTAAAATGTATACGTCGTAAATCCATTACGTAAATCAAAATAAAGCACTTGGAAGTAGAAAGAGAAAAACGAGAAACGACATTAACCAAAGTGAAAGCTTTGCTGTTTGTTCGGAGCGTGCCGAGCTTTTTATAAAGAACTTGGATCTTCTCAAATGATTCTTTTTAAGAACTTAGATCGTCTCAAAAGCTCAAAGAAAAAAGCTATTATCTCAATTAAAAATTTCATTTCCAAGTTGTGTTAATCCCAAAATTTTAAATATTCTTAATCAATATTTATTACTTTCTGATATTTTCTATTAAAAATTTATTTAATAGTGACGTCAAAAAAAAATAAAAATCTCAATAATTTAATATCGAGATGTTTAGTTTCTAATGCAGCTAGAAGCATAAACTCCATAAGACTAAGATTCATAGGGTGAAACTATATTTTTTAACCAGGAGTCTCTTTTGTAATTACTGGGAACTGTTCTGCAGAAGGAAGTAATTCCTAAAATAATTATTTTAATAGAATAGATCGTTATTTATTTAATCAAAGTTAAATTACACTGAAATAACCATAAAGTCACGGAAACTATTTATTTATTCATTTGTAAAAGAAACAGATTTATTTTGTAACGCAATCTATTATTTTCGATCATTTTCAATATATCCAATATTTTTAAGGGTAAATCAAAGCAAAATTGACTTGAGGCTATAAAAAATATATTTTAAAAGATAATATTGTTAAAAAAAATTAAATTTAACAACATTTTGAGATTCAATAATTTTTCATTTTTAATAAAAAATCGATAACTGAGCATCCAATCATTTTTTTTTTAATTTTGATAAAAAGGGCCCATTGATGTATCAATATTTTATGGTTAAGTTATAAAAATTCCCTGGATACTTTTTTATGTAAGTTTAATAAAATTTTGAAATTAATTTTTTTGTTAAAATTTGAGTAATAGGTAAAATGAGCTTCCAGAAATTTTATAGGATTCGATAAAATAGGCTCATTAATAATATATATAAACAATTCTTGGAGAATATTTTTTTTGTACATTTAAGAACATTTCGAAATCTAATTTTTTGTTTAAATTTTAATAAAAAGTAGAAAACTGAGCCTCTCGTATTTTTGTTTTAATTGAATAAATAAATAGTATTTTCAGTCTAAATTTAAAAAGTTCTTGGGGACTTTTTTATGTTAATTTAAAAATATATTAAAATTGTACATTTTTTAACGAAAAATCAATAAGTCAATTAAATAATATTTTTAAATTTCATTTTTGGTTGATATTTCAATAAAAAATCGATAGCTGCGCTTTTAGTATTATTTTTTCATGTTAAGTTCAAAAAATACTTGGAAAATTTTTTATGTTCATTTAAAGACATTTTTCTTAATTTTTTGTTTAAATTAGTAACTTTTAGTAACTTTTTTTTTTTAAATTCAATAAAAAAAATTTTTTTCATGTTAAGCTTAAAAATTTCTTGAGGATTAATTATTTGGGAGTTTAATAAAATTTTAAGATTAGATTTTTGTTAAAATTTATTTAAAAAATGTATAACTGAACATTTTTTTTTAAATTGGTCAAAAAGATCAATATAGATATGAAATTTTTTTATTGAAGTTTAAAAAATTCTAGGAACATTGTTTTATGTAAAATTATTAACATTTTTAAACTTAATTTTTTGTTTAAATTTTAATAAAAAATAGTTAACTCAGATTCCAGTAATTTTGTTGTAATTTGATTAAAAATGTTTTCATTTTAATTTCAAAAAGCTCTTGAAATATTTTTAAATATCTATTTAATTACATTTAAAATTAAATTTGTTGTTTAAATTTTTCTTAAAAATAGATAACTGAGTTTCTAGATTTTTTTTTTTTAAATGGAGAAAATCCTATAAATAATTTTGTTGAGATGTTTTTTAAAACTAGACGAAACTTTTTAATTTTTTTGATGCTGAATTATCTTACACTGCATAAAAAAATATTTTTAAAAGTACTTTCAAGTATATTAAAATTACCATTTGTTTTTAAAATTGTAAACGAAAAGAGGTTCAGTAATACTTAGAAGTTTTCGTTTTGAAATCAATGCAAAATAAAGATCGAGTTAAAGACAGATTTTTTCGCCATACTGAAATTTAAACAAAACTAATTGTTATGATTACCTATAAAAAAAGAAATTAGTAAAAATTTCATTGGCTAAAAACTTTTTTGTATTGAAGTAATTTATCAACAGATTTTTTTAAGTCAATTAAGACCATTCATTAGCCTTACATACACAAAAATTATTAGTATTGTGTATAAGGAACGACAGTGTGTAACGTATAAGATGGACATTTTTCATTGGTTTCTTTATCTCCTTGAGGACCATAGGCCCTTGATGAGATTATTTCAAAGTTTTAGTTTTATAATTTCACTCACTTTTAGTACCAAGCCTCAGTGGTCTTTTTTTATATCAAGTAAAAAGAGCTTCCAAAATATATACACAAAAATTTCTAAAAGATACATGAATTTTTAATTAAAAGATTTTATAAAAAAATATTACCTAATTGTTAGTTCTTATTCCGACATCTACTGTGTGTACATAAAAATATATAATTATTAAAATCATGCTGCGTAAGCAAGTCTCTGTAAACTATGCGTATACTTAATATGTATTATGACGTACTTTGTAACATACTTATGTGCGTTGCGTTTGTCTCGATCGATTGTAACTCGTATGTTAATCGATTAATTGTTTATATTTGTTGTTCCTTTTTGCATATTTGTATCGATCTGTTACATTTTACAGGGTGCTGTTTTGTTACCTACTATACGCGCAAGGCGGCGCTACGTGCACAGGATGCATTGCATAATATCAAAACTTTAGACGGGGTAAGTACACAGAGTCCTTTTTTTTGACTAAATTAATGTGTGTTTGTTGTGTGTATGTGTGTGTGTTTCAATGTGTGTTTTTGTAGCTAGTTGTCATGTGTTCGTTGTGAAAATTGTCTTATGCTTGAATTATGCAGCTTGAGAAAGTCAACCGCTTGTGTGTACACTCACATTAAGACGATCAATAACATAGATACAGATATACACACAGAAACACACATATATAGACTCATTGCATGTGTTTGTGTGCTGGTGTGGTCGCTGACACAGTTTGCTTGGTTTCAATCGATATGCCAACTTAATTTCTAATAACCAAAGTCCATTACAGTCAACACACTCACTGTCACACACACACAACCACACACACACAGATACTGCCTAGATATTGCTGTTGTGTTAGTGTATGGCCAACACAAATGTAATCATCAGTCAATTAGTGGATTCAATTATTGAGGACAATCTCATTGTTAACGTATTAAATGAAGCATTCACGCACAAGTAAACACGCACACTCACTCACTTCACACACACACCCACACAAACACTCATTCATGCACTCACACGCTCTAACATTTGGCATATGTGTGAGCTTACATTTACATATTCAAATTGTTAATGGAAAATCCATGGCCAAATGGTTGTCCAACTAACTGCCCTCAGTGTCTAAATTCTACCACTAGATTTGAAAGGGAAGAGCCTTAATGGATGGCAGAAGTTTGGATACTCTGCAGAGTGGAATAGGGCAGTAAAAGGGATTGTGTTAGAGATAAATTGATTGAATTTTGTATATAAAAAAAATTATTCGTGAATACTACAGAAGAATCTTTAAGGTTTGGTCCTTCGAGATTGTTTGATTTTCTGGAAAATATTGACCATGTTTTATAAATCATATTACGCATAGCCAATTCTCCCCAGAAAGTATCTAGATAAAGTATCTAACTTCCAAAATACAGGTGATGACCAATATTAAAAAATTCTAACCAGAATGAACCAAATTCTGAATAACTTCCAAATTTTTTAGAAGCTTATAAAATTAATAAGATTTTCTTAATTTTAAAGTTTACATTATTTTTTTGCAAATTTATAATAATAATATTGGAAAGATTACAGAACTACAAATTTTTAAGGCTTGATAGTTGTTATTGATTAGGATGTTCCCCTTGCTAAAAATTGGTTTTTCGTTTATTAACAAACCTGCCAATGAGGTCCTATTGTTCACTGAGAGATGAGTATAGCAAGAAAAAAGAAATACTAACAAAAAAGAATTTTTAGATGATGATGAGAAAGAAGAAGAATTACGATATATTTCGATTGATATTTTCTAAATAACAAGAGCTTTTTTCAGTAGGTAATTTTTCTTCTTTAACATAATCTGAAAATTTTTTGGGGTAGGTTATTCTTCTTTTTGATATCCTATCGTCTTCATAACAAGAAGAAGAATTGCGTACTAAAAATTTTGTTAGTGGCTAATTCTTCTTTTTCTTGATATCAAGAGCTTTATTTAGTAGGATGATGAAAAAGAATCACGTACTAAAAATTTTGTAAGTGGCTAATTCTTCTTTTTCTTGATATCAAGAGCTTTTTTTAGTATTATATACTTCTTCTTCTTCAATATTCAAAGTGGAATTCAAAAGTAAAAAAAGTTCGTAAAGCAAAGACAACTACAAACAGTTCACGGAGAAGAATCTCATAAATATTACCGGGTTTGAACTAGCTCATCTGTGTAAAATGTTTATGGAAAAGTAGAAACTTGACTCTTAAGCAAAATTGCTCACAAAACATCATCTTTTCGGCTCTGAAGAAAGAATAATCCCAAAGACAGTAATAAGAAATTTGTTTAAACTAAGACATCTACCTAGAAGTCTTATTATTTGAATCTTTTTTGAAAGTCAGCACAGAAGATTACCTTTGTTGACTTAAAAGACAGAAGAATCACAAAGATAATACCAGGAAGCCGTCTTAAACTATACAGGAGCTTGAATTTTGATCAAAAGTCAGATAAAAAGTTAAACTTTCTTGTACAGAAGATTACCTTTCTCGACTCAGGGGAAAGAAGAATCACAAAGATAGTACCAAGCAGCCTGCTTAAAGTACGTAGAAGTCTCTCCTCTTTTTACAGGAAACTAAAATTTTAGCCAAACGTCAGCAAAAAAGCTTTACTTTCTTGGTTTAGAAGAGAGAAGAATTTTAAAGGTGTTACTGTCAGCTCGGCTTAAACGAGCCTAACTGCATAAAAGAAGCAAAAATACTCTTGCAGATGATCTTCGAGAACCTGGTTTCAACTAGGATATCTAAGTACGTAAAAGGCTTATGAATAAATATTTAAGGGTCAGCATAGAAGATTACCTTTCTCGACCCTGAAGAAATACAAATCATACAGATAATACTTAAACAAAAGAAGAAGGAAGACGGTTTAAAGTATGTTGAAGTCTTATGCCTTCACAGGATACTTGTATTTGACCAAAAGTCAGCAAAATACTTTAAATTTCTTGGTTTAGAAGAGAGAAGAATTTCAAAAGTTTTACTAGCTGAAAAAACACTTTAACAGGCGTTCTTCTGGTAAGAGCCTGTACTCCGATATATTTTGATGCCAAAAGAAAAGGCATAGCATATATATTTTTATTCCTCCAAGTTTCTTCAATGCAACTCTGTATAAAAATCTTCTTACCATTTTCTATATAAACTAAACTTCTATGCCTTCAACCACATTCGACCAAATTTCAATACCATGCCCAATTTCAAAGAGTATTGAACAACAACAACTACAACAATTTTCAGCTAAAACAAAAGCATTGGCCAACATTTTAAGGGGCTGAATTGGCTGAGCTTGACTGGATTGGTTGGATTGGCTGCCAGGCTATGGCCAAGCAAATGGCACCACGTGTGTAATTGTCAAAATAATGACCACATGGCCCCAGCTAAAGCTTTGAGTCTTTGTGTGGGTATGTGTGAGCATATCTGAGTGTGTGTGTGTGTGTGTGTGGTTTTGTTTGTATAAGTAAGTGCCCTGACTGTGTGTGTGGTGTGTGTGAGTGCGTCTGATCCTTTAATGCATTTGGCAGGCAGCAGTCAGGCTGAGTTACCGCCTCTACGTCTGTGCAGCTACTTAATTTACCTGAAATAATCGATACGTAAACAGACGTTAAAACGTCGGCATTTTCTCACACACACACACACACACGGTACTCACCAACACACCTACACACAGATATAGCTTGTCAACAGCTACAACAAATATTTTGTTTTGAAGTGGGTGGACAAATGTCTCAGTGACGTAGATGGGTTTTTGGGTTAGGGGGAGTGGATGACTTGGTATGTATTATGTGGTTTGAAATAGGTATATCTTTAAAAATAGAGCTTAGTATTCGCTGAGCAAGATTTTCTCAACAACAGTTTTCTTTCTTGGGCGAAATGCATGCAGCTACCCATAAAGACAGAAATAAAGCAGAAAAAGTGGAATGGAGATGGATTGACAATACCCTTCGCAAGGATACCACAGAACTATGTAAACAAGCGCTCAAATGGAATCCTCAAGGTAGCAGAAAGAATGAACGCCTTAAATGCACTTGAAAGCGGTCATCCAAGTAGGAACTTAGGCCATCAGGGAAATCTTTTAAGGAGGTCAAAGTCATGGTGAAAGATCGTAGCGCTATGAAAACAATTTATAGGGTCCCTTTTTCCCACTGGGGTTAACATAAAATTGAGAGAGAAAGTTTTCTTACTTAGGCGAAATGCAGACAACAATAAAAACAGAGAAAGTGGAGATTTCTTGGCCATTCTCTTCGCAAGGATCCTACAGAACTATGAAAACAAGCGCTCGAATAGAAACCGCAAGTTGGCAGAAGCGGCCACCCGAGCGGGAACTCAGGTTTTCAGGGAAATCTTTTAAAGAGGTCAAAATCATCGCCAAATATCGTTTTAAAAACGTTTTGTAGAGGCCCTTTGTCCCACTTGGGATAACAGGTAATGAGAGAGAGTGAAAAAGAGTTTTGTTTGAAACACTTTAGGAGTCTCTGCAACATCTCACTTGCTTCAGTTTAGTACGTTGACAATTTCTTCGGGCGATGCCGCTTCGGGTCCTTGCTGACTTCGTTCTTCGTTTGAAGGTAGCGCCAAGATAAATGAAATCCTTGATAGAATTCAAAGTGATCGTATGATCGCTACGTGACTCTACATTAAGAATCTGAAGAGAATCTTCTCAAACTTCTTTGTTTGAAGATGGCGCCAGGATAGATGCAGTCCTTGGTACCATTAAAATTATAGTTTGAAGCTCAATTGGATCATATGATCGCCATGTGTCTCTACTTACGGAACAATTTCGTGCAGAGAATCTTCTTAATAGTCAAGCAAAGTGTTCAACTTTATAAAAAGTGTTGCCAACGCAAAATAAGTGAGGTTGCATTAGAGAGCATTCACTTGTCTACAATCTGGAACAACTGAAAAAGCTTCGAAAAGCTTATTTTCTTATTTCTTATTTATGAATATTTATGGCAAAATATTTCCTCCTAGCATAAAGCCCGCTTGTCAGTTCTGCCTTTATACCAAATTTTGTTTAAAAATGTTGTTTAATATTTAAAAGAAGTAAAGCTTAAATAAGAAACTGTTCAGTACGACTGAGAGACCCAACTAACTGTAAAGAATCGTTTCAATAACCTCAAAGATTTCAGTAATATCTCTTACTCAAGCAAATCTTCCAACTTTATAAAAAATGTAGCTAGCCCAAAGTTAGTGTCGAGAGAATATTGTCTGAAAGCTCGAAGAAAGCTGAAAACCAAAGTTTCGGAAAGCTCATTTTCTTGTTTCTTTCTTAAATGTGATTTTAAATATATTTTAGCATTTTTGGCAAAATATTTCCACCAAACATATGACCCGCTTGTCAGTTTTATCATAATACCAAAATTTTATTCAAAAATTATGTTTAATACATATTTAAAATAATCATAATATATTGCTCAGAACTGAAAGCTCGTGAGAGAGTAAAGGGCTCGTAAAGCTTATTATCTAGTTTCTTAATTCACTTAAAATATTTATTGCACAATATTTTCTACCAAGACAGCACCCCCAGTTGTCAGTTCACCCACAGTATCAAATTTTATTAACAAAATTATTAAAAAAATTTAAACTTATTAATAAAGTGATTCTTGTGCTGGCTTTATAAAAAATATTATTATTTTTTAAGTAATAAAAACTTAACTTTTTCTAAATTTTAATGCAGTTCCTTTAGACTCCTGCAGTAGCTCACTCTACCTTACCTTAAAGTCCCCCCTTTTCTACGCCACTGAGCTATGTTCATTACTCTATATACCAAACACACCTACATACATTGTCCCTGTGTTTGTGTATGTTTTTTTGGTTTGTTTGTATGTGGCTTTAAGTGGCTGACAGCTTTTTGGTTACATACATTTTATTTTTTGATTTTTTTTTTACCTTTTTCCTACACCTGTGAGAAAGGCCGCAGTTGTTCCGAAGTTTTTCAGTGCAGCTGATTTTATGGCGCCAGCCTAAAAGTATGCTTTAAGTTTTTGCTTTGTACAGCCAAAACAAAACAAGCAAGTTGGCAGTCAGTACAGATACATTGATATTTTGACAAATAATCGAACTTGTTTTGACAGCTAATTGACAATTTTGTAAAGCAATCAGACATGAAACCAAAAATTCGCCAATAAATCGCATTACAGCGTTTGAAATGTCAACTTAAGTGAAAAGGGCAAAGTGCAGAGGGCAGAGGGCACTACAAAAACCAACTAAAAACGATTTGAATTTGTGATTAAGTGGAGTAAGAGCAAAGCTGGAAACAAAACAAAGCCCTGGTCTGGTATTTCATTAGACAGCTATAAGAAAAGCAAGGAGAGCGGCCATTTCAGAACATCCAACTAGTTGAAGCCACTTTAGCTGCTCAACTGTCAATTTTGAATAATAGAGCAGCAAAATGACGCAACAATGAGTTGGCATTTCGTGGAAGGAAGCGTTTTCCCTACTAGTAGGTCTAGGCAATGGGCATGACAGTTTGTTCGTAATTTGTGAAAAACCTTTTTCGAGCCAAGAGCAACAACAAAATGGCGCACAGCAAATGACAGAAAGACACAGGACAGTGCATTTCATTTCAATTTGAGGCGGACAAGTCAGACTGGACACTATGCTTCAGTCAGTAACTGGTACAAGTTTATGGTTATCGAAATTATAAGTTTGTTTCAGTTCGCGAAGTTAGAAAGTTTTCGCGGATTTTAAAACACGAAAAATGCATTAGGAGCATTTGATTTATACTTGTAGAAGTTTATATAAAAAATAAATATTTTTTTTAAAAAGAGTGTATAATAATTAATAAGTCGCGAGCATTGTTAAAATTTGTAGAAAATCTGGTTGGATAATACCTTTTGATGATAGGATTGTGTTTTTTTTAAACAATTAATCTTAGCTCTCTTTTCCTATGGGAGCCGGAATCATCTCTTTTAGAGTACCTGAGGAACTCGTTAACAAAATCCAATTCTTGTCTGCCAGAAAATTGATAATACCAAGAGAATGAGTCCCCAGTATTTGAAAAAAATACTAAAAAGTAAATATAAGTTCGTGAAAAGATTAAAAAACAAACTGACGACTATAAAGAAAAATATTTTATTTAAATTTGGGAATGAATTAGGTTGTATTTGATTTTATAGATGGCTTTCTGGGGGAAAAAAATAGTCCCAATCATTTCGTCAGTTCGATAAAAGCACTTTCAGAAAATTATAAAATATTTGGAAATTATAAAGATAAAAAAATAATGTAAAATAAAAATGTATTTTTAAGACTGAGGGATCTACAATCATCTCTTTTAAAGTACTTGGTATCTCATCAATAAAATTCGAATTCTTTCTGCCAAAAAGAGATGCACACAGCCTGAGTAATTTGAAAAAAAAATATTATTTTTGGAAGTTCACGAAAAGATTTAAAACAGAAATCTGACGACTATAAAGACTTTAAGGCACAGGGAAAAAATATTTTTTTAAATAAGGGGACGATTTTTGTGCAATAAACCGTTCAGCCAAAAAATAGTTATACGATAGCCACTACACTAAAATAATAAGCCAATCTTACTTAAGTTCGAGTTTGCTCTCTTAAGATTATATGAGGAACTCGTCAAAAAATTCCAATTCTGGAAAATAGTTTTTCCAACAGAATTCCGGTATTATTTAATTTTTTCTAAGTGATGGTGATTTAAAAAAAATTCTTCCTCGAAGTTCGCGAAGAGATAAAAATAATTTCGGAAAACTATGAAGACCTCAAGACACTGAAAAAAATATTTTGTTCAATTATTGGAATAGTTTTCGAAGTTCTTACTTAAGTTCGAGTTGGCTCAAAACCATATTATTTTACTCTAGAATTTATAGGAATGTATTGTGATAATTTTTCATGAATTGAGAATAAAATATTCTAAATCTCACCATCAATAGTAAATGTTCTTACAACTATTACGAAATGTTCTATTAGAACCAAATATTTAAAAAAAATTAAATTAATTAAAATTGCAAATTTTCTGGCTACAAAAAAATGCTTTTTAAATATATCTTTTACTTATAAATAGCGAAAAATCGAAAAATCCTTTTTGAGCGCAGAATTCTAAAACAAATTATTTAAAGGGGCAATCCTTTTCACAACTTACTGAAAAATCAGTATAAGCTCCATTTAGGTTAGGTTAGGTTACGCTGGCCGGCCACAACAGATTGCAGCCTAGCATAGACCTTTTGGTCCTTAGCTGTGCCAGATTCGAGGTTATTACGCAACGTTATGGTCAGTTAAAAATTTTACTTTTTTAGCGAAATTAAGTATCCGCCCAACTTGTAGCCTGGCCACCTCTTCTAGACCGGCAAACGCTGGTTCTCCTAGCTCCATTTGCTATAAAAATAATTTTTTGATTCCCAAATTAATTTGTGTCATAAAATTCTTAAAGGGGCCTTACAATACGCATCTTAATATCTTATCTGTATCTTATAATTATAGTATATGAAGCTAAATTTTTCGCATCCCCATTTGGAAGCGAAAAAATAAGTTCGTTTTCAAATTTGCTTTTGTACCCATTGAAAGAGTATCGAAAAATTTCAAAACCCAATTCCTTTTCACCGCTCACTAAAAAATTTTAACCAACCTTTTTTTTAAATTTAATCGTTTTACAAAAATGTCAAAATCTCTCTCTCCCAATTATTATAAAACAAAAATTTGTTTCCAATTTTTATTAATATTTTTGATGAAGTTATTGCTTCTATTCAAAGAGTATCTCAAAATTTCCATTTCACAAATTAGTCTACCGCATAAACCCTTTAATGACGCACATTACATAGAGTACACTTAAATAGTCACCCAACTGGGGGCATTCATTCATTTATTACTTTCAGTCAGCAGGAAGAAAAGTCGGCAAATTTTTTCATTTGCTTTAAAAAAAAAAAAAGGGCATTGCCAAAGTAAAAAGTTTTCAGTTTTCAGTTGTGAGTTTCAAGTTTCGATTGCTACATTTCTAACATCGTTGTAAGCATTATTATTATCATTTCCGCTTTGATGGGCCTCTCTTGAGAAATTCTCGCTCGGAACTCATTGAATGCAGCAGTTAATTGAAATCAAAGTAATGCCAAGTCATTGGCCAAGGACACACAGACAGACGGACACAGAGACATTTCGATGAGTTCTTTCGATTGTGGCGTCGGGCAACCTTATCAGTTTACTGAATGAATGTAAAATAAATTAAAATTGTTAAAAGCAACGCTGCTTTTACAGTTGCTTTCAAGTGGTAATGGCAAAATGTTAATGAAATGGAAGTGTCTCCACTTCCCCCTTCCCTCCTGTATTCCTTTGCTTTCCTGGTATTTCATTAGTTTTATAAAGCATGCAATTCTCGAGAAATTTTTGCCCTTTGACTTTGTATTGCATTTTTAGAATTCTCATTAGATAGAGAGAGAGAGAGAGCGAGGAGAGCAGAGTATTGGAACTTGTTGCTTACTTAATGTTGAATTAGTCAAATCAAAGTAATGAAATCTCTAGAGCTGAAGCATCCTGCACCAGCCATAACCATCCAATCAGTTCAAGCTCATATCGAATGCCTTTCATGTACACCCTTGGGGCAAAACGATGTGGCTACGGCTACCTGAAATGAAAAACTAATCAAGGCAGCAATGTCAGCTGTTCGAAGCTCCGGCACACAGGCTCAGTTCAGCTACACAGGACACAGGACGCAGGACACAGGCCTCATGAGTGCTCGGCTGGTTATTACAGCGAATTGCCAAAGCCACCGAAAGGCAACTTTTAAAAAAAAAGACTAGAAACCTGTCCCCAAAAACTATGCAGCAATATTTTTCACTTGTTTTCTTTTCTTACTAACTTTTTGTGTGTTTTTTTTTTTGTTGCCTTTGCAGATGCATCATCCCATACAAATGAAACCGGCCGACAGTGAAAACAGAAATGGTAAGTTCAACTTGCAATAAAAATAGTACAGTGAAACCTCTATGAAAAGTCTCGAAACAAAAATCTGCTGTCCATTCATGAAAAGATTTGGATTGACAATAACAACTGAAAAGAATTCTTCAAATCTTGTTAAATAATCATCTCTTGCATTAATATTTCCCCAAAAACCCACTATTAGTTGCTTTAATATAATTTTAAGATTTTTTTTATATTTTTAAGACTTTTGTATATCTTTAATCTGAATAGTGAAACTTGATTCCATTTTCCGCTTGTACAATTTTTCGTTCAGGCCGGAGGAAACGTGAAAAAGGGAGAATTCTCCCAGGCTTGGAGCTTTCTCTGGTGAACGGATTTGGTTTCTTATCCCCTTTATACGTCTTAATGATAACTCAATAAATAGCAAAAAAAAAAAATTTATATATGTTTAGAGAAATTAACAAATTCTTACTTTCCATGCTCTGTATATAAAAATATTCTTTGAAATCAATTTTATATTTTATAAAATAAGATTAAACGATTATTTAAAAATATTGTACCATATTACACAGGTCAACATGGTTCAGTTGTTGGAAAGCTAAGAGTCATTTCCGAAGTAATTTGGTGCGTAGAATCCGAATCCGGCGTCAGAACTGGCTCATCACGTCAGGATTTTGAGATATTTGAGGTTATGTACCCAAAAAACGGCGTTTTTTCCTACTTTTGAGGTTATGTACAGGGCGCAACAAATTTTTGCAGGGCTTTCTCTCCAGTTACATCGTTTAATACAACTCTTACCCTTTAATTTAAGGGTTCAAGAGATCAATTACGATTTTTTTCGCAAAGTTATGTCTTTTCGAAGTTACGAGATATATCCTTTCGACGTCATCATCATTAGACAATCAAAAAAAAATAAATTTGAATAACTCAAAAATAAAATTCGGAAAAAATTGAAGATTTTGAATTGAAATAAGAAAATAATTCTACATCAATCAAAGTCATTACTAGCCGGTCGAGTTTGCACTTACGTGTGAAACATGAAACATGAAACTACAACACAAAGAAAGAGAAGATTGGCGAAAAAGAGACAAAAACTGAAAGAAAAACTTTCAGGATTGTCGAATGATGAAATGGCGGAGAGAAGAAATAAATCGCGACTATATATGAAACCATATAGAGCCTCACAATCAGACGAAGACAGAGCGGCTCGATTACAGCACATGCGGCAACATAATGCTGAATATCGAGCCTCACAGTCAGAGGAGGACAGAGCAGCTCGATTGCAGCAAACGGGGCAACGAAATGCCAAGTCAAAAAGATTGAGTAGAGCTAGTATAACAGGCTTCATGCAGTCAATTAACACGTTTTGTGACAAGATCTGTGAAGTTTGCACCAAACGATGCTATCAAAATCAGATCTCTAAATGGATTGTAGACACTAAGTCAGCACCAAATTTGCCTAGCGAATTAAAACAAAGAAATTGCTTGATCGTTTGTAAACGGTGTAAGACTCATTTGAATTCAAAGAAAAATTTTGCACCGTCTAAATCTTATTGGAACAATTGTGACCCAGGAACCATTCCAAAGGTCATTGCGGAATTATCACAAGCCGAACAACGGCTAATATCACGCATTATTCCATTTGTAAAAATTATCAAATTAAGTGGCGTATATGGGCAATATAGCTTTCATGGTCAAGCGGTATTGTTCGCACAAGACGTTTTCGAAGTTACTGAAAACCTTGCAAACATGTTACCAAGAGCTGCAAATAATGCAGGTATAGTAGTCATTACTGAGCGTTTAGAGAATCTTAAGGTAACTCGACAGTTTTCAATATCTACACAAAATGTATATGATGCACTCAATTGGCTAATTTCGAACAATCCACTCTACAAAGATGTCACTATCGATCAGAACGTTGTAATTGGAGAAAATGATGTTATAAGAGTAGAGGAAGCACCAGTAGAGATCGCTGTAGAGACCAATGAAGAACCTACTGACAATGCTAGTGCTTACATGAAAATCAGTGATTCCTCGAGAATTGTACGTGCTTCATGGCATCAAGGCAACGATCTCATATTCACATCAGGATTCGCAGGAGTTCAATGTTGTGCGATGGCATTAGCAAACATTCTCCGGGCCTGCATTCTTTCACCACAATATTGGTCTACAAACATCCTTAATCTAAATATGATAACAGGTGACCAAATCTACAGCAATATAAGATTTCAAACGGAGAGAAATTTTGCGGCTTATCCTATAGGAAATGATCAATACTTGTTAGTTCGGAATTTCACAGTCATCCAAGATGACTTGGTCGCATTCGGCAAAAGATTTCGGATCACTTTTGACGAAGAGCCAAGTATATATGGATGCTTGAACGACAAATTAAACGAAGCAAACCTTGGACGTACTCTTCGTCAAGGTTTGGAAGATCTGTTTATGGTACATAACGCAGGTATACTAATAACAGATGGTCAATCATTTGGAGTAATGCATCATGATGACAAATATTACTTCAGTAACTCTCATTCTTGTGGCCAAAAGGGATCTAGAGCAAACGACAGTAATGGAAAAGCTTGCGTTATTGAATGCGATACTTTAGACGAGTTCGTGAGGATTTGTAAACGTACAACAGGCAGCAAAAATGTACAATTTACTCTTGATTACATCGATGTTGAAGTCTTAGGTATACATGATGATTTTGAGGCAGAGACTCATCAGAGCACTGAGAGGGCAGCAACAACATCCCAAAAAGTCACTTCCCAACAGAATTTAACTGATCAAACTATTCCACTGCAGACATCAATGATGGCGCCGATTGATGTCATGCCTCCTAATGTGGAAGATGAGTTACAGGTTTCACGAAACCTTAATGAAATTACCCGCAAGACGAAAGACAATATCGTAAATGTGAGTCATGAACTGAAAGCAGAAGAATTTGCTTGGTACTTTTTGTTTCCTTATGGGAAGAATGGTTTTAAAGAGCAGAGGCCTGTAAAAATTACAGCATTGGACTATTATCAGTTTAGAATTTTGGGAAGTGACACAAGATTTCAACGAAACGATTATCTCTTTTATGCTTTATCATTCTTCGAATATTATCGAATCCAAAGCACTATATCAGCATGCGGCAAAAAAATTGTTAATCAAGAAGGAGCAGTCGAAGACGTCCATCTTTATCTCAAGAATCTGAGAGGTTCTGCAGCCTATTGGAGATCAGCCTTAAACGAGCTATTAGCTCAAATCAGATGTATAGGAGCCCCAACCTATTTTGTTACTTTTAGTTCAAATGATCTCAACTGGTTAGATCAGCGTAAGGCTTTGTTAATAACCGATGGTAGACCTGACGTTGATCCAAGTACACTTGACATTTATGAGACGCAACGACTCATCGAAAAGTACCCAGTGATTTTGAGTCGACATTTCATGATCAGAGTAAATGCTCTAATGAAATTCATTCAAAATAATGATGATGTATTTGGAGGAAAAGTAAAAGACTTCTGGTGGCGTATTGAGTTTCAGAATCGTGGTAGTCCTCACCTTCATATGGTAGTTTGGATCGAAAATCATCCACCATTTGATACAGAGGAAGGAATTCTTCAACTTGATCGTAACTGCTGTTGTAAAATTCCTACAGAAGAAGAAGATCCAGAGCTCTTTGAGCTTGTGAAAAAATGTCAAATTCATCGACATACACAAACTTGCACGAAGAATAATACCTCTGTTAGATGTCGATTCAACTTTCGACGTCAAGAATGTGATGAGACACGAATAGTATCACATTCTTCTGATGATTTTCTCCGTAATGGAGGTAGAATTTGCTTACTTAAGCGTCGTAAAGAAGATGCTTGGGTAAATAATTACCATCCAGAGTTATTGAGACTGTGGACAGGTAATATGGACATTCAGCCGTACGGATCGAACGAAGCGATAGCATACTACATTGCAAAGTATCTATCAAAAGCAGAACCTGAGGGTGTCGATTCTGGAATTGCACAAGCAATACAACAAATCCAACGTGAAGAAACTGATCTTTCACGCAAACTGTTTAAAATATGTGTGAAGATTCTTCATGAACGACAAATATCAGCTGCAGACTGTGCATATCGGCTTTGTCATATTCCATTACGGAACAGTTCGCGAAATTGTATTTTCCTGAACACAAGAAAGCCAGAACAGCGTTACAGAGTATTGCAATTCGACAGAAGCGGACACGCAATTGGCTACTACAGTAATATCTTTGAAAGATATGAAAAACGCCCGTTACAACATTCTGACTATGATTTTGCGAACATGAGCCTTACAGAGTTTGCTATGTTGTTTGAACCTTACTTTCCGAAAGTGGTAAATGATACCGAGGAAAGCGTCGATCATGATGCCTATGAAGAACAATGAAACACGCGTCGTCCACTCATTACTCTGTTGAATGAGAGCAAAATGGTTGTGAGAAATGTTCCTGCAGTTGTCAGGGTGCCATATTTTATAGCAGCTTCGGATCCAGAAAATTTTTTCTACAGCTTACTTCTTCAATATATGCCATATCGTTCGGAAACTGAGTTACTTGAAGGCTTTGATAATGCGAAAGCTTCTTTTGCTCGAGAGAGTCGTTTTAGGGAAACAAGTAGACATATGTGCCAACATCGAGAGCGGGACCAACAGCTTGAAAACGCATTCAACCAGATACATGCTTTCGAAATTTTAGAACAGCCAGAGATTATAAATCCTGAAGCTGAAGAGGAAGAGTTACCAGAGATAGAAATGAGCGATGATCAATTCCAAAGAGCGCAACATGCTATGAATGTTGATCAAAGACAATTATTCATTCTTATCACAGAGAGTATCAAGAACCAACTCAATGGTGATATGAAACGAGAGAAAATTTTTGTAACTGGTGGAGCAGGCACCGGGAAAACATTCCTCTTTAATCTATTGAAAAACCAAGTGAACCGATGCTATGGAAAACCGGTGGTAAAAGTTGGTGCTCTAACTGGAGTTGCAGCACGGTTGATCGGTGGGTCTACGCTACATCGTCTGCTAAAACTACCAGTACAAAAAGATGGAGTAATTGTGAGTATGCCACTTCTTACTGGTAATTATTTGAGAGGAATGCGTCAAATATGGCAATATGTTGAGTTTCTATTCATAGATGAAATTTCTATGGTACCTTATGAGATGCTTTGTATGATCGACTCTCGTTTGCGACAGCTGAAAACTCCAGGCGCTTGTTTTGGAGGCATAAACGTGATACTCTTCGGTGATCTAATGCAATTACCACCTGTTCGTGGACATCAAGTTTTTCAACAACCAGAACACATGAAGCCAGCTACACATTTGTGGCGTCAGTTCCGTCTGGTTGAACTTAAGCAAAACATGCGTCAACAAGGAGACACGACATTTATCGATGTGCTTAATGCCCTTAGAGTTGGAGAGATGACATCTAGACATCTTGAAGTTCTTCTTGAAAAAGTTTCAACAGATGCGACTAATGAATTCTCGATTGAGAGAGCATTAAGAATCTATCCAACGAATGATCAAGTTGCTCAACACAACGAAAAAGTTCTCCAGAGTTTTGAGAATAAAGGGACAGTTATTTATACAATAAAAGCACAAGACCAACTCATTGATGCTACTCGAAATTTAGGTAGCAAGGACTTAGATTCTGTGATACCTAATGATATGAATAAAACCGGAGGTCTTCCGAAGGTACTTAAAATATTCGTAGGAGCTAAAGTGATGTTAAGGTCGAACATTGACGTGTCAAAAGGTTTAGTGAATGGCAATATGGGTTTTATCACAGAAATTATCTGGCCAAATTTTCGCAGAGGCCAAGTATACGCCGAGGACATCCCGTCAGTCCGTATCGATTTCGGTGCAGATGGTGTGCAGATGATTAAACCGATATCGATACAGTTTCCAGCGAAATACAGCTATGGAACTGCTGAGAGACGAATGTTGCCGTTAATCCTGAGTTGGGCTTCGACCGTCCACAAGATGCAAGGTTGTACAGTCGATCATGCAGTCATTTATCTAGGCTCGCGACTGTTTGCTGCTGGACAAGCTTATGTAGCACTAAGTCGTGTAAGATCTCTAGACGGAATTCGGATTGAAGAACTTGATTGCTCTAAGTTAACAGGAAAAACCCCGTGCAATAGTGACGCTTTAAATGAAATGATTAGATTACGAAACGATTCGTAAAACATTTCAATACTCTATATTCTTAAAAATTTAATTGATAAATTAGACTTGTTTCTAGGAGAGTGCTACAGTAGACGCACCGAGGGTATATTGACACCTTAACGACGTCAATCTAGGATTTTCCATTAATTGGAGCGTAAAACTAACCACAATGATGAAAATGGATCCCATTGGTCCGTGAGGGCGATTGATTTCGGATCAATTTCCGTTGATCGATCATACGGGGACCACTGAGTGGTTCTTTCTAAAAAAATCTACTAATTAATTAATTCGCTAATTTATGAGTTTGGCATAGACTAAAAAATGAAAAATAAATTATAGTTTAAAAAACTAAAACAATAAATTATAGTTTAAAAAACTAAAAAAACACGCTTTTATTGCCAATCGAACTAAAAACTAGAAAATAATTTTTGATGACAAAGAGTTGAATATAACTGTAGTAGAAGATGAAACAATCAATCATAATGAATCTCCTCAAAACAAAATTATAATAAAATTTAAGTTATTAACACAATAATTCAATTCAGAGTAAAAAGCGTGGGGT